>VZRJ01005797.1:37235-92117 GCA_013397565.1 Ptilonorhynchus violaceus | reverse complement strand
GCCGCCCCGCCGGGCTCTCACCCGCCCCAGCCCCGTCCGCCTGGCCAGCCGGGAGCGCTGCCCGGCGCTCGCTCACTCACCCCCGGCACGGCCACCAGCACCGGCGGAGCGGNCCGCCCCCTCCCTCCTCCCCCGCTCTCGGCCGGAGCCGCGGGTTGGAAGCTGCTCCCGGCCGCGACTGGACCGTGCCGCGCGTGTGCCCGGCCGGCTGCGCTCTGCCTGGGCGCGGTGGCACCGTGGAAACATCCAACATCAGGACTAGATGGCCATAGTCTTAAACTGAGGCAGGGGAGGTTTAGATTGGTCATTAGGAGGAATTTCTTCACAGAAAGGATGATTAGACATTGGAGTGGACTGCGAGGGAGGTGGTGGAGTCACCATCGCTGAAGGCGTTTAAGGAAAGACTGGATATGGCACTCAGGGCCATGGTCTAGTTGACAGGTTGATGTTCGGTCATAGGTTGGACTCCATGACCTCGGAGGGCTTTTGCAACCTAAATGATTCTGTGATGAGCGTGTGATAGGGCTCTCATTGATTTCCCACGACCCTCAGATCCAGAGGGAGCTGAAGCAAACCTGACAGCTCTTCGGCTCTCTCATTACACATTTGATGCACTTTTTCAGCTGCCACTGCAAGCAGCTTTGTTGGTACAAATGTTCAGCTGAAGGCAAAACAAGTAACCCAGCTATGGACTAAAGGGAGTGTTAGTCTTGACACGTGCACCTGGTAACTCCCACTGCCTTGCCCTCTGGATGCCGGGAAAGGTAGGGAACCTCATGGATGGGGTCAGCCCGAGAATCCCCGAGAATTTGCCCCCAAATCCTTGAAAAGGGGCAGGTGGCTGCTCCCTGACTAGTGGCTTTTCCATTCTGCCTTCACACAGAAGAGCAGTGCTGTAGGTGACAGAGGAGGGGCAGAACAGGCTAAACCATCATGACACATCCAAATGACTGGGCAAGCATGCAGCCGGCCCATTTCAGAGACTCGAAGCTACTGAAACTCAGCAAGAGGCATACAGCCTCCAGGAACCCTGCCTGAGAGCAAATTCAAGCCCTGTGCAAATGGGAAAATTCCACAACATGATGGGAACCACCCAGTCATAAATGTGTACAGGCATCAGTGGAGACTGCCTGTACAATGAATGTATGTACAATAGAAAGAGGTGGGAGCAATGCAGAGCCTTCAAGTAAGGTGTGTTTTCTCTCAGCGTGTGCCGATCTCTGCTATTCCCAACATGATCAATTGTGAGACACACAAACCTGAGTCTGTCGCTCAGGCAAGGTGTAAAGAACACGGCAGGGGTTGTTTGTCTGGCCTTGCCTTTTGGGTAGTAGTCCAAGCTGGCAGTCGGGAGTATGGGCACAGCAGGCACTGCTAGCAGCAAACTCCCTCAGCTGCAAGCAGAGTGCACATGCCAGGCAGGGAACTCACCCACGTGTAAAGCTGCATACTGTAGGCACCCTGAAAAGCAGCTCAGATTTGACCCACTGGGATATGAGATAAAACTGCCTGGCTAACAGTTTGCCAAAGGTACCTTCCTTTTTAACCACTGGGACACAAGTGCTTCCATGAATCTGGAGACTACCATTCACGTTCACAGAAGAGGCGCAATGTAACACATTCAGACAAACGTTTGAGTAGTCACTAAACTGCACCAGAAGTATGATGAAAATTGAATAATCTGTGTGTGAAGGAAAAACAAAAATCCTATTTAGGCAAAAACTCAATTTGGGAGCAGGAAGGTGACTAATGATCCGTTTTAAATGGGTAAACAAATCCCCCACCAGATCACAGTCAGTAATTGTCACATTGTCTTGGGGTGACTTTATGATGCTATATATCCCAATCACCTGCTTAATGCAAAATACTAACCCTGTGCCTTTAAGCTGGGTCGAGAAGCCAGGCGCTGTGTTTTGACTTCTTCAAGGACATTTACATTCCCAGCTTATCACTGCCGCTCTGGCTGCGGTTCTTTGGCAGCCAAGTTCGGAGGGGAACTTTTTACTTTTTTTTCCTCTAGCAGCCAGCTCCCTCGGCTTTGTCTTTTTCAAGAGGGAGAGAGAGAGAGAGCATTCTCACTTTTTCTTAGCTCTTGGCCCTATGTTTGCTCGGGAGAGAGAGATTGGAGAGTTGGAGATTTACCTTTTGGCTTTTCGGAGTTTTTCTTGGACTGTGGTTTTTTTCTCCTTTTTTTTGGAACTGTACAACAGACAACTGGGCTCCATTCTACATACCATCACCATCGGAGGCCTACACCCGGAGCCTGGAGAGGAGCCTACTCCATACCCTAAGCAGCTAGCTGGGGACAGAGCAGAAAACCACACCCAGAAAAAGGACTCTGAATTCATCCAGGTTCCTCCACCATGAGAGGTTTATTATCTAACATTATTCATTTTTCTTGTTTTTCTTCCCTTCCCCTGGTGCCTGCGTCGCACACCCCAGCACCCTGGTTTGTTAAATAAACAGGTTTTTTCACTTTCCTCCGAGAAATTCCTAAGGTGGGGGAGAAGGGAGTTTTGAACCCTATCTTTTGCAGAGCAGACTCTTCGAGTCTTCGTCCCAAGTTTGTCCAAACCATGACAAACAAATTTGGCGCTCAACTTGAGGCCCGACCGAGACACACATCAAAGCAAATATGTCGGCACTAACACTGAGAGCTGATCAAGAACTAGTAGTGAGTGAAGAGCTGAATTTGAATCTTGCTTGCCCAGATGTAGTTCTCAGTTACATCAGTATTCCTTATGCCTAAAGAGACTGAAAAGAAGAACAGAACTAGTATGACTAATTCTACTAAACTTAAACTGATGAAAATATCCTCTGAGTATCTTTACTGAAATTATTAAAATTACCCCGTCAGTCTCAGATCACCGCAATTCTTCACACACTCAATGTTTCCAAACCTTACTTATCATCGTTGGTTACTGTCAGTCTCATCAGCAATCTGTCATTTTGCAAGTGTAACAGTATTTTGGTCAACTGAACTACAGCCAGTAGTTTGTTTCAACTGGCACTGCCTTAATGATGGGCCACACTTTCACCTTCTGCTGAAAAAGAGGATAGATTTGATTTAATCACTAAGAGGAAAATTAAGCAAATGCACCTGCTCTAGCTTATCTTTATATGCCTATTCCAGCACATCAATTATTTGCTAAACTGAATCTGCAGCTTGACATAATTTTCATGAACACACCATATTTGCTTAATTGCTGAACTGAATCTGCAGCTTGACATAATTTTCATGAACACACTATATTTGCTTAATTAAACTGTTAGAAACAAAATCAGGGATTCACAAACTATGGCATTTTATTTCAGAGGCCTTTGCTTACATTTGTACAATATATTACATAACTCTCCATTTTCTGCAGAACCTAATATATATTTTATAGCTTTTTTTCTATAAGCTTTTCCTTCAATGTCTGTCAACAAATTTTTACAGTCCTGTACAATTCTGAATACTTTGAAACCATTTTCAATAAAATCAGTTATAACCTTAAGCGCACACTACAAAGACTGAAAATGCTTTTCTTAGAAAAGTCAAATGAAAAGGATTCTGACACTCTAGCATCTACAAACAAAATGCTTCAAATTCTTACATGTTGTATTGCCAGAAAACAAAGAAAAACATGCCAGCCCCTATTTCCCCAGGCAAAAGAAGTACACAGAACTACAATTAAAACAGTAAAACAATCTGTACAATAAAGTACTGTGTATTAACAGTGCCAGGTATTAAATAGCTTGAATGAACACTTCCGCAATATACAAATGTCTTACAAAGGTATAGAATTAACAGGAGAGAGCTTGGGATCCATTCAACATAAAATCAATACAAGTGAAAACATTTTGAAGTTGGTTTTGGAATTTGTACAAGGCATTTAAAAAATTAAACATCTACCACTCGGCTAGCTAGTTATTTTAAAAACAACTACCCTTTTGTGGCAGTGTTGGTATCAGCAACCACAAATTATGACCTCACACCTTACTCCCTCTTGAAGTCCTCTCCTTGAAGCTCGTAATAAAATAAGCATTACAAATGAAATATTTGTTGCTTTAAGGGGAAAAGAAACATTTACAAGAAAACACAAAAATATACCTGTTATAATCCATTATGAATAAATATACACTTTAAACTGGCTGAATACAATCTTTATACATTAAGATTTAATACAGTTTGTTAGCCATTTTCTTTCTTTTTCATAATGTATTTTATCAAAATTAAAAAAAAATACTGTTTTATAGAAAAATGGCAAAGTACAGTAGTTTCATTCCAATTAACGGGTTCTTAAAACCCAGAGTAACCTATTTAAGCCTAATTCAAACCTGTAAACATTAGTCAGTCTTTTTTTTTTTTTAAAGGAATCCTCATATTTGGTTATCAGGACTGATGTCAGACATCCTACTAACTGCAGGTTTTGAATAGATGTGCTTGACGTATACAATTAAAGCCACTATAAGGTGACTTAGCAGTTAAAAAACAATTAGCTTGTACAAATGAAAATATTTTCAATATTTGTCATAAATAAATGGAAAAATATCAAATGTTCCAGCTTTAACAAAATACCAGGGAATACAGTAAGCCTTACCACATTGATTTAGATCACCCCAACAACTATATGCTTATTGTCCTGTCTCTACAGGCAGTGAACAGCCTCCATTTGCCACAGTGGAAGGCCTTCGAGTCACTAGACTTACAATTCCCAGACAAGTTGGAAACAATTATTGCTTGAGGAAAAGCAGTTTGTTGTACTTTTTCTTCATAAAAGTGCACTTAAGTGCAAAGTTAGCTTGTCAAGAAACAACTTTAAATACAAAATAGTGCTTGTCTGAATTTTGTGCCACTGTGCAGTATAAAAAAAAAAAAAAAGGAAAAAAAAAAAAAGAGTGGCCCTCAGCAGCCATTAAGTGCAAAGTGCTTTGGCAAGTCCTGCTGTCACCTGCACTCAACTGACATTCCATTCTGTGATGAACTTGACATAGATGGTTCTGCTAACGTTAACATAACTGCAGCCGTAATGGAACTAGAGGAAGGTGATGAGGAGGAAGATGATGTAGTAGCAGCACCTGCACAGGAAAAGAAAAACACAGGTTATAGAGATTCATAAATCAAGCAATAAAAACCTCTTCCTGTTCAGCAACCAGTATTGGTATATACTGACTCCAGCAACTCATGCCTAGCAATCAAAAAGAAACAAGCCTCCATTGCCCGGTTTTTGCAGGAAATACTCTGACAGAAATACTCAGCCATGTGCAAGGCAGTACAACCACCCCTTGTAGCCCTGGTTCATCGAGCACCCAGATCAAGGGCCCAGCCAAAGGATGCCAGACCTCATTCCTGAACCGCCAGCACAGTCAACTGTTCCCTTTCTTTCCTGCGGGTATCAGCACAGGACTTGTCCCAGCACTGAATCTGCACATCCGCCCTGCTCTGGCAACCAAGCAGCAACTGCCAGTCGCATGTCATGGCTGCAGCCATAAAAACCTCACTACATATGGCATTTCTCACACAGAGAAAATGATCCTTTTAGCATTCCTAGAAGCAGGCACACTAGAACATTCCTTACAGCAACAGGTGCGGCAACTTCTGAAGAATGAGAAATTTAATAGGTCTCCCTTAAAGTCATGGAATACCCTTATCCTAAGGGGAAAGCACTAACCAGGCCCTCAAGCAATACTACAGTAAATTTACCTGTAACTTGAAGAAAAATTAGAAGTTATTAATACCCTTAGATACTTCGTTCATTGCTTAGAAAAGTTTATTTTCTGTGTATTTTTTCCTGTATAAAGCAGTTCTACCTCAACAGCACTAAACAGATGCTTACCTTGTTCATGCTCTTCCCCTTCCACAGTCATTAGGTATCTGATCCCTGCCTTCTAAAGCTCATAAAATAACTGCACACAGCATTTCCAAAAAACCCAAACAAAACTCCTAATGGCACACATCCCCCCATAAATTGTCTGATTCTTGTTAGGACTTTATTATAACATGCAATTTAGCCCTCCATAAGTAGAATATAGTTTCCAGCACTTACTTTCCCGCTCTTTTTTCTTTAAGCGCTTTCTTCTTCGGTCAATGGAAGCCACCTCAGATTTCAAGGACAGGTAATGTTTCCTGATTTCTTGCAATTTTTCTTGGAGAACTGTTATGCGCTCGGCACTAGTCAAATTTTCCAAGTCAGCTGCAAGTTAAACAACCTCTGTTAACTACTGCATTGAAGCCTTCCCAAACACTTCTGCATGTCAGTGGGAAGTATTCAAATCTTAGTGATGTGCTTTGAAGTAGCAAACAGCAAAGCTAAGAAACACAGCAACAGCTGCTCTTTATCACCACAAATTTGTTCATTTTTTATTATTCTTTACAAGATACCGCCATACAGTTTTTGGGGACTTTTTAAGGAATCAGGAGAGAAAAAAAAAATGCAGTCCCCTATACACAGGGAGGAAAAAAAATAAAATTAAGACAACTGGGGAAAACATAAAGGCCAAAACTAGCTTCGAGCCTGTTGTTTTCAGTCCTCGCTGGAGCTCAGTTTGGCCCAGGATACCGGGAAGGTCAGCCTTGCCCGACTTGTCTTGGCTGTTACAAAACAAGCGGGTTACAACAGAAATCTGCACAGCTGTGGGGTGGTTCTGGTGGAGTCCATGGCATATGTGCCATAAGGTATAACCATGCAGGACCTCCTTGCTGGACACGGCCAGCACAGGAGCTGCCCCCTCTGGCTGCTTCCAGATGCAAGCTCTCCACAGCATGGCACACAGCTGGGGGTGGCACAGGCAGGAGAAACTCTCAGTTCAGTCCAGGGAAGCCATACTGGAGACACTACATTTAAAGACGTTTAAGAATCATTTAAACTACTGTTGGGTGCACAATGCACTACATCAACCTATAATGAAGGTAGCACCAAAGGACCAAAAGCCACAATGATATTAGGCTGTGGGAAAATGAGGAAAGCTCAGAGACACTGCAAGTGTCTGATTCTGCAATAGCAGGAAATGTGTCAAATAGCACTCCATAGACCAACTTCTGCTAAGCAACTTCAGCAGAATGCAGCCAAGGTAGAAAGAAAGGAGCAAAAGCCCTATAAATGTGTTGCACCAGGAAAGCGTTCAATGAATCTCAACAGGGCAGTAAGTGACCATAAAGACCTTTTACATTACATACTCCTGAAGAACACCAGAATGGAACTTGATTGTGAAGAAATACTTTTCTTCAGAGAGCAGAATACTTTTCAGTATAGAAAAATACTGAAGAATACTCTTCAGAGGAGAAAAATACTTTTAAAAGTAGAGTAATGCTGAGATTCAGGGTTGAAGAGAGAAAAAAAAAACAACCCAGCAGAGTCAGATTCAATTAGTAAGTTGCACTAATATGAGGGAATTAATAAGCCACCGATCTGTTTTTCAGACAGGCAAATGCATGATCCTTTCCACACTGCTCACTGCCAGCTGCACCAGTAGCTTGACTGAAACTAACACAGCGGAAGTTCTTAACACTAGAAACAGTAAACATGTCCTGGGTCACTAATGCAAAATGGAAGGGGAGAAAGTAACAAATCAATCACCTAAGTGTCTGAACAGGAACTAGAGAATAAGGAGTAAACCAGCAAGGAAATATCAACAGAAGGAGCACACAGAGCAGATAACATTCATGCCAGAATGGCAGGTGTGCACAGGACAAGAACAGCAAGTTGGCTCAGGAGCCATATCTAAAAACAGTCCTGGAAGAGAATGACATAGGCAGTTCCCTGTGCTGCAACTGCAGAAAAAGAAGAAAAAAAACCTCTTTTTTTAAAATGAGGATTTATCACAAACTTAAGCAAATTCAGGATAGAAACAAAAAAGCAAAATACAGAAAATTCAAAAAGCCTTTTTACACTATGCCACAAGATGACACTAGGTGTGTTTTCAAGAAAATACTTACACATTTGAAAACTCCATTTGTAAACTTTGGGCAAACGATTATTCTGTTCTTTGAGATCAGACTCCTTCTCTCCATTTTTACCACATTTTCCTGGAGATTGTGTTCTTGTGAGTGATTTGGTTTGGTGAGATTTCATGCCAGTAGAAACCGATTTTGCTGACTGAGACTTGGACACACTTTCACCAGCAGATAGCTCATCACTGTCGCTGCTGTTTGCTGAAGAAACAAGAACACATTTTTACAAAACAAAGCCCAAACTAAAGCTTATCAGAAGCAATCCCTGTGCTGATTTTCATATAACAGGAATTTATTTGACCCAAATCCTTTTACTCTAAAATGACAGAATCATCCTGGTGGAGAAGCTTGACACACAGCTCTCTGCATCACTGAACCACAAACCAGGTATATAATGGGGCCTCTGATTCTGGCACACTGTGAAAGGGAAGCCTTGCATTGGAAACACTGCCCGGTTAGCTGCTGTGCAGGTAGACTCAGAGCTGTTCTGTGGACCTCTGGGAACCAAAACCCTACAGAGCTAGAGAGTGGATAAAAGTACCAGACTGTGGCACCACAATCCACCCTAAAGACTGGCAAGGATATTGCTGAAAGCGTGTGTGCAAAAACGTAAGGGGTTGGGGTTGGGACACACTTCTTGTAAGGAGACTCTTGAATGCTATCCAAGTGCTCGAGGTCCCCACAGGGAAGGTGCCTCGACTCTGCAAATGATTCACAGCAGCTGCACACTCAGTGCTTCAGAACCACAGCCATAAATAAATTGCCTACACGAGAAAACAAGGCAAAGAGGCAGCCCAATGTGTCAGCAAAGGTGCCAAAATGAACCACATCTGACTGCTCATAGGGCTGTACTTTTTCTAAGAGTTCAAAAGACTGATTGTTATGTCCCATCTCCTGTTTACCTCTTTTTACTATCAATTTCTAATGCAGTATTCAATATATATAAACTTCTATGCCATTTTAGAGCTAACAGTTAGAGACAAACCTTTGACTGTATTTTAGGACAGAGTTAACAGTCTGCCTTTTCTCAGCCTTATGTCACCTTTATTTTAATTTTCTCCTACTAAAATGACTACCAATAATGTGAATATGTGTGACATAATCTACAAATTCCTCAGACATGATGATAACATTTTTAAACCTTGGAAAATGTTCTTTAGCTGACCCAAACCAGAAGAACGTCACCTCATGCTGAAACAACTTTAAAGCAACATGCTGAACTAAATGCAGTTTTTAATCAAAGCACACAAAGAGAGTAAAATGATCTGTCTAAAAGACAAGATTTATGAGTAATGATTTAAAGGTTGAAGGTTTTTAGCATTACTAAAATAAAACTGGGGTGAAAGCAGGCACAAGAGACTGTAATGCAACAAAAGTCTAGCAAAGCAGTGGAATAAAATGCCTAGGAATTCTGCAGAACCTTCATCATCAGAGTTGTTTTTACAATCACATTGAATTCATATTTATTAAGAAAAATGTATGCCTCGGTTGTATCTCCCCTGAGTGTTGACAAAATAAGACCTGAAAGTTTCTTTTGGTTCTGGCCTTTCTGATCTGGTGATCTACACAGGAGAAACTGAATACCAAGACACAGAGTATGAAAGAATTTGGCCGGCTGCAGAGTTGGTGATGTCAGCTGGTTTAATGCAAAGGCAAGAGCTGAAGCTGCCACAAAAGCAGGTTTAGCAGATCTACCTGAATTTTGCCAAAAGCTTTTTTTTTTTTTTCCTTACAGCTGACTCCACATTTAATCTATTTTCCTTATGACATCCAGTAGTGCCTGAAGTTAACAAAAGAAACACATACACATCAAGGACTATGTGGTAGTTGCTTTGAAGTGTTCACATCCTGATGAAGAACACAGGTTGAGAAAAGGGGTAAATTCACCAAATCCAAGGGTATAATGGCAAGGCTAAAAATGGTGTACTAGTTCTGCAAATTTAGTTTGTTTTGTTATTTTAATTCCTGGGGGAAGGGAAGGAATAAGGATTATGGAAGGAGGAGACCAGTGAAATGGAATTAAAAAGGATGAGAAAATATAAAGAGGAGATCAATGAACATGAATGACAGGTAGGGTGAAAGCAAATACCAGACCAGAAAGTACAGACTTTTAGTAAAAACTGTTAATAGAAAGGGGGGGAGGGAGAGTTTAAAAGGCATGGTGTATGATTTTTATCCTTGCTTTAACTGCACTTTTTATTGTTATCCTCCAGGCTTCAGTCTCTAACTGACAGTTTCCTGGTATTTTTTTATTAACACTGAAATGAAGCAGTAATTGATTTTGTTGTGTTCCAAACACGCGTGCATATGACCCCTAATACACCTCTCCTTATGTTAAGCTTCCCTTACCCAGTACTGTGGTTTCTATTCCAATTAGCTTCTACAACTACAAAAAACTGCAGAAGCTGCAATATTTACTGTGGATGTAACAGGCAGCACAGAAAGAAAACAAGAGTCTATATTCTTATGCAATTATTCTCATATTTGCTAGAGGGTAGAGATATTAACCTGTAAAAACACATCTTGCAGAAAATACAGAGTATAGTTTCCTTCAGGTCCCAGACTCCGCTCTAAAACAGGCAGCTATCATGATACAGAGACACTTGTCCCAATTCTGCCATAGGTAAAACACTCACTCTTCTTGGCCTTCCTGAATTATACAATATTAAGGACCTCTTAGAAACAGGCCCAGAAGTAATACAAGACATTTAAAAACACTTTGGCGTTTAGGTAGAGCAGTTTCTTCATTTAAACAGTATCAAGAATTCCCTGATGAGAACATTTTGTCCTAATACATTTTTTATTAACAGACTTCATCTCCTACAATCAGTCAAACAAATGACATGGTCCTTTCTCACATGTCATTTCACATTAAGCTGCTGTACTTACTAGTTTTACTCTTCTTTTTGCTGTTCACAGACGTTTTGTGGCTTCTTTTCTGCTTTTTTGAGGAGCTGCCTCCTCCCTGAGCATCTTTAAGTCTTTTTTGGCCTGTACAGGCTACAATTGGAAAAAGAGAAAAAAAAAACAAAAACCAAAATTAAATAAATGCTTGCACTTGTGTGATTTTTTTTTCAGTCCCAAGAAAAACCCCAGAATACTTTAGAGCTTAAGTTCATAGACAACCATGCAACTGTTCCTGCCTATCCTTAATACAGCTCAGTTTTCCACTTATATTGACAAGAGCAGGTGAAAGGCGATGGAAGGCAAAGTTTCGTTGCACAGAGTGCACATGTACGATGACTACAAACAGCCTTCCCATATACATCATCAGAACTTCTCTTGAACCATGTGGATTTATTATATTTTTAATACTGTAAATTAAATAAGGATACATTTATTATAAAAGTCATCAAGACCTACTGGGACTGTTTTTAAAAGTTTGTTGTACTTGGAAGCTGTGAGAAAAAACCCAAAGCCATAACCTGTGATCAGTAATTATTTAAATTGAAGGTATTAAAAAAAATTAGATAACGTTAAAAGTAACAGAAAAAGAAAGGCAAACAAAAAAACAAGGGAAAAAGTCTACTGGTATTTGTGACTACAAGGGGAAAAAGTAGAAAATGAGGATGAAAGAATTCTGGTACACTTGCTAAAAGAGAGAGTTTTAGGAGTTGTTCAAACGTTGTTTCACAACCACATGACATACAGATTAAACATGACCCCTGGAATAGAACCATTTCAATTAAGGAACCCAATTTTCTGAAACAGGTAGCATGCTGACAAAATCAGAGAGGAAGTTAAACTCTAATGCATGTAAAAGTACTCTTTTACAATAGTGTAAAACTTCTTTCAAGTGGCAATAAACTACTTTCATATAAAAAAACCCCAAACAAATTAAGTTCTAAACCTACGCAGCTATAATTAACAAAGCAGTACAGGTCTATTTATTGAGGGCTACACATTCACCTCTTCCAAACTCTCTCCTTTAAGGAAACACATTTTGTCGTATACTTTCAGAAGAACATTTCCAACAGAATGCTGAAGGTAACACACCTTAAAGGCATTTTGAAAAAAATTAGCTAATTGTTAACTGAAATCTACTGAGATGAAAAAAATTGACTTCTGTCTCAGGATTATAGCCAAAATGTATTTTCTTCCTTTGTGTTCCTAGTTTTTAGCCACTACAGCACAGTGAAAGTACCTGTACTTCTGATGAACTGCAAAAGGGCCAGTCATTTTCAGAAAAAAACTTTTGGATCTCGCCTTGCTAACAGTTAAAAAGCAGGCAGCAGTACGCCATATCCCCTACTCTCTAGTGGTTTCAGGAAAGGAACTTCCATCTGCAAAATCACATCTGAAAGTGAAACATAGCTAAAAAGGTCAATGCTTGTTATCAGCTTGACTCGAATCTTATGAAGTTAATGTTCTAAAAAATCACAAGTTCAAAATTACTGCCTGAGCACCCTAGCAGCAGGAGGGCTTTCTCGTCCCGAAACAATTTGTAGAGAATCAAATTTTATGCAAGAAAAGCATCTTCTGCTTCAAAAGACGGTGTTTAAAATGCTGCCATCCTGCTACAAGAAATATTCTTTACACAAGCTATTACAGTTTGCTTTGAGCTTTTCTTGCCATGTTAGGTATAAACGTCATTCTTTTATCCTTTATCTCTCCTTGACACCACTACAATTTCTAATGAAAGGCCCATACACTTCCTGGTAGATTATATTTTATTCTCTAGATGATTATGACATTTCCACACATTTCCACACATTTGAAATGGTCAGCAAGCTACAACTTCCTCCAGCAACTAACTTCCCTGCACCATAACCGTAACAGAATGAAAACACATCAGCAATGCTAAAAATGAGAGCTGGTTAAGCTGGAGACAGCTTTGTTTACCCTCTCCTTTACCTTTTTCAGCATGCTCTGGCTCTGGTTGATTACTACTACTGGAGCTGACGCTGGCATCAAAACCTGTTGGAGAAATATTTCCCTCGGACTGGAGGTCTTGCAGCTCCCCTGCCACACTGTCCACCTCTATTGTGCTATCTGTTTCACTTTTGATGCTTCGTATCTCTTCTTGATTTGGTGGCAGCGTCTCAGAGACAGTGACACTGGACTGATGTCTGCTGGACTCTGTTACAGTTACAGAGGAAGGTGACTCAGGAGTTGTTGGAGGAGTATTTAGCACTGAATTGCTGCCGCTGCTTGGAAATTCAACTTTCTTCTCACCCACTTCAGTCGGTTTCTCCTCAACAGGTTTAACATCCACACTTGCTGGCAAAGATTTTTCAAGTTCACAGTTAGGCAAAGAAATACCTTCTTCTGCAAGAGTCTGAAGCTGCTCCTCTGCTGCAGCATCCTCAGGAGCAGCATGTGGAGGAGAGGCAGCAGCCTCCGTATCAGAGTCTGAGAACAGTTCCTTCAGTGTTTTCTTCGGCCATTGTCCTTGGATACTTGACCAGACATCTTTTCGATCCTTCGCTCTGGTGTTCTGAAGTCTTTCATCTGAGTTATTTAGAAGCTTTATTCTCTTTTCTCCCACTTCAGAAAATCCAGAGTAGAAAGTACTTGTCCGTAAAGATTTCCTTTTCTCCTCCAGTCCATTGTACTTTTTCGTTGGAGTGATTTTCAGTTTAGATTTGTCTTCCTCATCTTCATCTGAGGAGCTGTTACTGCTGTTTTCTAAACTAAGGGACTCTTTGTTTTTGGACTTCTCATCCTTTCTATTAGGTGACACGGTCTTTAAGGACTCCTCTGCAACACAGTGTCTTCGTTTACCGCGTTTCACTTGTGGTTTTGCTGTTTTATCCACAATCTCCTTTTTAACATCCTTTCTCTTCTTTGTGGCTTCGTCTTCTCCATCGGAGTCACTGTCTTCAGATAACTCTTCCATCTCTTTTCGCAATCTTTCAGGAGACTTGGATACCGACTTGGGCACTGCTGCATCTGTAAGAGCTTTAGTTTCTTCTGGAAGGGATGAACCGCTCTGTTCTTTTAGACGGAGTTCATTTTTATCTTGGCTTACGGCTTCAGGCTGAGATTCCTCTTTGCCGTCAGCATGTATGTTCGGGGCACTTTGGTCATCTTCTTGCTCACTATCATCAGAACTTTCAGAAGCTAATTAAAAATAAATCCAAACAAAACAAAAACAAAACAAGAAAAGTTTGTCTTGATTCTGGTTACAAAGAGTTACTAAAAAAAAAAAACCTAAAGAAAACTGTACAGATTTATCTAGCAATGTCTCTCTTAAATGATACCTCCTGAAGAGATCAAAAACTTATGGTATAACAGCTAGATTAGAAAATAGGAAGATTCTTTGTTATACAGTACATCTCCAGGAATTTCTGAAGAGGTAGAGAAAGCATAGAGTGCATTAATCCATAAAATACAAACTTCTGCATAAGTACCCAAGCCAGAAGCTGAAAGATGTGCTTACATATTTCTTATGGGTTACAAATACTAGCATTATCTGCATTTTTTCCAAAGCCCAAAACAGAGACATCATTTTCCCCAGAAAATCCAGAGCCTGAAGGGCAGAACAACAACACAGACATTGGATACTCTCTAACAAACCAACCTGATGATTAGTCTGGAAAAAGGAAGTGAAAGCAATAATGAAAGGCACTTAGAGAAACAAATGGACAACAAGAATGTAGGACAACTGCAAGAAAATTCAGGGTCAGAAATAAAGAAACAGAAAAGAACAAAGATATATAATCCAGAAGGAATTAACAGCAATCTCATTCAGTGGGAAAAGATATGGATTCAAGGAGAAACACAGGAATTGGCTCAAATATATATATATATGTAACTCCTTGATTTGTAAAGTTAATTACAGATTAATTATAGCATTAATAATAGTGTCATCACTAATTGCTTTTTTGTTTCTCATTTCCTAAGGAAATGAAGCTTCATAGATTATGCTGATTGTTATTCTACCTACAGTTTTGGAACCCAGTGGCCAGTGTCATTGGGTGTCATCCAAGTGTCATCCAAGTTCAAATGATGTGAACAATTACTAAATTCACACAGCTTCCATGAGAATTTGCGGTTACCCAAAACTAACTATACCATACATGATTTCTTTCTCTGGAGGCATGCTCTAAACTAAGGATGAAGAGAAGCAACTAGTTATTCAAATGCTGCTGTAAATGCGTGGGAAGGGGAAAACAGTGATGGCAACAACAGACATACCAACATGAGACTTAGATTTATTAGCTCAATTTATCAAGGCAAAAAAAAAAAAAAGTAAAAATACTGGGTCCCACGGGTTAGATAAATCAAAAATTAAAAATTTAGAAATTAGGAAGCAAAAATGCTTTGCTCTATATCAAACAAGAAAAAGGATGGCAACACAAAGAATGTAATTGACTGTTAACACATTGAGCCCACAGAAACTGCCAACACTGCTTTTGTCCAAGGGCTATTTCTGAAGATGATGTTATAATTAGCCAGACAGACTCAAGCATTTAGCTGCATCAGTTGTTCTACACTGTCATTTACTCCTGTTTAAAGGCCTTTTACAGAATTTAAAAAAACTTTTAAGTACAGTACCTTGTAGGCCATTAATGATAGAAGTAATTTCTATTGATTTAACTGGAGCTTGTTCAGTATTTTTGGCTTCAGTGTTGTCAAGTTTGGACCCAGTCTCTGGTGATGTGCTGGTGTGAAATGGGGGTTTTGACAAACGTCGCAATTTACAGGGTTTAGGAGAATACTTCTCTTCTTTCTCTCTGTCAGTTTTATTCTAGGTGAAAAACAAAAAGATTAATAAAACTCTTCTCATTTGAGCACACATCTTAACATGGATTACAATTACACAATGCTTACAGTTATCTTAATCATTCAACCTGTAGAGGAAAGCTCTCCTCTTGTTTAAAGGACTACAAATACCTTTCTACACTCCATGCCAAGACCTTTCAACCGAAGACAGGGACTTTGTTAACACTAAAACAAATGGGAAAACAAACACAGCCAGTGCTCTAGGAGCAGTGGCACCAGAGGATGCCAGGCTCAGCAGTGGCAGAAAGAAAAGCTTAATTGCAGCCCACTGTCCAAGGAATATGTCATCATCTAAAGCTAAATATCAGTTGTGGAAGAATGAATTTTGCAAGAAACACTTGGCAATAAAATTATAGAGTCCCATGCACATGGAATAGTCCATAGGTTTCCTCTGCAGAATCAGGGAACTCCCAAATTTCACCCCCACCCAAGCTGGCTCCCAACACTGACAATCTGGATCCTTCTCATTTGTTTTCTGTAAATGCATACATTTAATTAAAAAATACAGGAAAGAAGGAAAGAGAAGCTTCCCCTCTTCACCTCAAAGAGAAAAAACAAAATCTTGATGAAAATAGTCTTATTTTTTAAAACGCTATGAAGTTATTTTTCCTGACAAGCATTTGTAGGCCAATCAAGAGGTCAGGAAGGGAGGCAGGGATTACTTAAGTATGTAACAAACCAAAGTTGGGGCAACAAGGGAGAAAAGGGAGAAGAACTACCTTTATTTTCTTTCGATGCTTAATTTTTGGTACATTTTTATCAGCTGGTCTCACTATCTTGTCTGCCTTTATCCATTCATCATACCTAAACACAAAAAGAAATTGTATACATTTATGGTTTTAAGCAGGTAAGAGAAATTTAATCAAGGAAAAAGAGAATTACTAGCCATATAAAAACAGAATTGGAATTTGAATCAAGTAATTTGTGTAATTCTCAAGTCTGCGAAGTTTCAGCTAAGGTTCAGAACATTAACTTTTTTTTTTAACTAAAGGGTAAATGCAAAATCTGCTATTTTTCCAGTCTGCATAGAACAGCAGAAATCACATATACAGGTAAAACCAACTACCTGAATGAGACATCCGTATGGACCTCCAAGAGGTACACTTCCTCTTTATACACTGTAAAACCTTAACAATAAAATAAATTCTTGCAACTACATAAAATGTGACCAGTTAATAAAAATAAACTCTTTCAATCCCAAGTGTCTGCAAAGCACTATCTGGAGTGAGCAACCCTTGGGAGTCACTAATTTTTGAGTCACTGACTTCACAGTAACACTTTTCAATTTCTTTTCTGTTAAAGGCTTCCATTTCGTATTAGAGTGATACAAGACAAAAACATATTAAATAATGCCAAGATATTAACAACAGGCATCTTATTATTTAAATACAAGTTAATTAACAGTAGACCTGTTAAATACAAATCCAAGGCCAAAGAAGTACATTCTTAGTAAGAATATACTGTAACTATGGTACTGTAGTTGCCAGTTTATTTGTGTATTTCTGAAAAAACTCAAGAATCATTTAAATCAATTTTTTTTCCTTCCAATAAGAGTAAGCTGCTTTACCACTTAACTGTAAATTCAAGAACCATCTGCATAGGAAACAACTCCGTTAAAAATTACTATGTATTAACTTTGGCCTTAATGCACATACAAACAAATTCTGATTGTCCTAGGTAAACTTGAAAATAGAAGGGAAGAAACCAACTTTAAAAAAACCACCACCATTAAAACTCGAAAAACCCAAACCACACTCTCCAAGAAAACTAGTACAAGATGGAGTTGAGCACAATGACCATGCTGGCTTTCCAGCTGGGCTTACTTGATCACCATTTTGATATATGCAATGACTACTGATACAGTCCCAATTCAGCTTCTTTGCAACCACTGCCCATCATATCCACAATACTGACAGATAAATTAAAAATATTTAGGGAAAAACATGCAAGTTTTCAACTTGCTTTCCTGTGTAACGTAAGTTATGATCTCTACAAGGTATTTGAGATGTTAAATACTGTATTCTTTTAATTTAAATTTCACGTAATAATACAGCGAAAAATGAAATAGCAGCAGGCTGAAAAATAGTTTTCCAAACAATTTGTTCTGGGTTTTTTCCCCTCCATGTGACAATAAAAATCACAAAATCTCACAGCAGACCATGCAGACTACAATATACCAAGACTGCCTACACTGCTGCAGATACCACTGTCATTGTACAGCTACACTGTCATTACCAGGTGAAATGTCAGCAAACAAGCTCAAAACTGAAATACAACTCTGCAGAGTACTTGCTCAGTTTGGAAAAATCCCATATTCTGTGAGACTGTGGGAAACCCTATTTGAAGCAATCTTTCTTCAAGTCAAAGACGTGTTTTGCATAAGGAATACCATGAAGTGACTGACAAATGGACTTCGTGACCCAAAGAAATGTAGGAGTATTTTATTAGATCTAAATGCAGGCAGGAAAACAACACTAGTTCCTGACAAACACATGGTGAAAACAAATGATTCTGACTGTCCCTTCTGCCTCAACCACATTGCTAGATCACAAAATTTGTATTCACTCATTCTTACGTATCTCCAATAAGAAAACAATCTTCCTCCTATGCAAAGTCTGTGCACAGCCCACACTGTCTGTGATTCACAGCAACTGCAGTGCCTGATGGGGCAAGAGCTGATAGACATGGGGGAATACTGAAGCAAGAAGAGAAGTGCAGAATCTTAAAAGAAGACCTGTAGATACCACAGGGTCTTAAACATTATGTATTAGAAGCAGTGGTCATGGAAGCCCTCATCTCAAGGAGCACAAATTGAAACACTGTGTGTGACACTCACAGTTCCTGGCCAGAGCATATCCTGCTTTGCTCCTGACTGCACCCAAAGCAGCACAGAGACCCTGCTGAGAAGGCCACAGAAATCTCACATCTTCTCCAGGGAATCAGCTGCCCACATCTTTGCATCACACAGCTCCTTTCACTACCCACGCATTAGGTGCATATGGTTTGCCTAAACCTGGGACAACTGGACCTCAGGCGGAAATAGATCCTGCAAAAAGGATACATTCCAAGCCATAGCTGACAACCTCATCCTAAATTACGTTCTCGTCCACTGCATGACAGAGAAGCACCCTGAAAGCTCTGTCTAAATGGGGGGTGTGACTCAGACTGGAGATTCTTTCTAGAATTGCACCTGCTAACATGTGAAAACTTCATCACTAATTTTGCTTCAGACAGTCTTTTCACAAAACAAAATAAACACAAAAATATCAAAAAAGTTTTTCAGCTCTCATTACAAGGAGCATGTACTTTCAGAGGACATGAGTTGTTTTACTACAGTGCTGTCTTTCACGCTTACTTGCTTCACCATCCTAAGGCGAGCAGATGAGTGTGGAGACGTGCTCCTAAAAGAGTTTACACAGATTTCTTTGAAAATCAAGAAGACAGATTTAGTAAGAAATTATTATTTACTTATTTTTTAAAGCAGGTTTCATATGAAAACCTAGAATGCTTTCATAAAGAACATCCCCTTGCCTTACCAAAATGAAGACAAGAAAGAACCAGTAAGGAGAGAAGCTTTTCTGCCCTACTAGTGAAAATGAATAGCTGACAGAAGGGTGAGTTTAAATAGAAAGGAAGGCAAAAAAAAGCTAAAATTAAATAAACAGCTACATAGTGAAAAAATAATTGGCACCTTGCATCAGACTATGTACTGATTCAATTACATCCATATGTACTTGCAAGCTACTACTTGCAAGCTACAATGCACCACAATATACTCTCAGAGATTGCACAGTTGATCCTCCACAGAAGTACTAGATGGGAAACATGGAAGAAAGCATACTTTTCCAGACTAGATTTACACTAGCAAAGGTAGGTATCACTTTCTCAGGAAGACAAGTGACCTCAAGAAACTAGCAAGCTTTGGCAAATTCACTGAAAAGTTTCAGTATACTCTCTGTAGCTGCTAACAAGGGAGAATCAAATATTTTTTTTGGCTGTGATCAAAGACAGGAAAATAATTCATCTGATACCCAACTACTGGAATACTAGATGAGGATTCTGGTTTGCTTAATTTCTTTTTTGTTTTTTTAAATAATCCTTCCCCTGTCTGCCCATGACATCCATTACTCTCCAGGACCTGAAATTTGGCTACATGTTTAATTTCAGTGGTTGACTGTTAAGTATAAAGTTTATATATGAAGTAATGGTTCAACAAACTGAGACAGAAATGAGCACTTTCACATGCAGATTTCTGAAGGAAAATCATGTTGAAAATAATGAATCTTAGCTTTAAACATTTGAAACATTCAAGAATAACATGTCTTGTGATGTTGTACCACAACGACACACAGAGTTTCAACAATCTAAATGCTTTTTAATTACTCTAATTACTGGGAACATGCTGCAGAAGAAATTCACCTCGAACACTTACACAATGAACTTTTCCTTGCACTAGCAGCTGAAGATTAAAATTACAACAGAAGGAACTGGCACCACAGGCCCCAAAGAAGTTTTGGTTACATACACAGTATGCATAATTCAGAACATTACTGGTCTGTTAGAAGAAATACAGTTCCTCTGTATTTCTCTGCTTTTTCTGGTTAACACGTGGTAACATAAGCAGGTCTCTCTAACAGGTTAGAGATTTCTACCATTCCCTTTCACTACAAGTCAGGCTCCATTGAACACTGCCATTCAGGGACCTTTATCAGACACATATCACCTGAATCTCAGGAGCTAACAACGAGATCCTTTAGCATAATGCTGTACAGCTTCTGCACTTTCTATTTACTATTTAAAAACAGAAAGTTCCACAGTTCTTAGTGTCACTGGTTCCAAAGCATTTAAAAAAAAAAGAAGATGAGTATCAAGTTACCAAACTCCATTCCAAGTAGCCCAAGGCATGTGACCACCACCCCCCCCTTCAATTATTCTGAATTCCAGGCTAATACCGAAATTAACTTGCAATAAGAAACATTAGTAGTTACTTAGGATTTCTGCTCAAATTTACGATTTTTAAGAACAGGCCATTAAACAGCATACTGAGCAAAAGGGGAAACAGGAAAGTTAACTTTAAGGAGTAGGAGAATAACAGAATTAAAAAAATCCCTGGATGATTAGAAAATCCTAATTCAGTACACCCCCCCGTACTGTACATACAGTACTTGTCCCTGCTAAGCAAGCTACAATGAACAAGGAGAGGAGGGAATTGCGTCCTGTCCAACTAAGGCAGTTACTTTTCCAGGTTATCAATGACTAAAAGCCAAAGCAAGTTATTACATCATACAAGACTAGCCTTCACAATACTAAACTATTTAAGTGTTTAGATGCTGCCTTAAGATGAGGCTTACACACTCTTTCTGTCAAATCTAAAAATTTAAGTAATTTTACATGAATGAAAAAATTAGCCACATTTAGCAGACTCCACACACAGTCGCCATAGCTAGATCTCAATCACTGACGTATTTTTCAGTGAAGAATCCTAGCCCCTCAAAACTTTTCAAAGGGCTCTTTTAAAACACCAGCTAAAAATATAAATCCAAGTTCTGCTGCCAGAAAGCCCAAGCAACACTCCTTACTTCTCAAATGAGTGCAAGTTTACTAAAAATGCTTTTCTTGTCAAACATATCCTAGTCCCAGAAATAATGCCTCTGACACCAATCCGCATATTTGTTCAAAATGCAGAGTTAAAAAATCAGAATCTTGATTTCTCCTTTAAGAACTGGGTTGCTGGGATCTCCAAGGTGAAGAAGACTCATTTTTGACTTCTCATTTCTTCAGATGTGAAATGGTACTGCTCAAATAAAAATCTGATCATCTCACCTCCTAGCAAGTATAATAGCATGATATTTGCTCAAAAAGAAAAACAACTTCTGTGCTTACACACGAATTCCAAAATAGGACTTTAAAAGCAAGAAACCTCTTGGAATGGTACACACAGTAATCCTCAGCAAGTAGGATGAAAATTTCAACAACTTGCACTCCATTCCTAAGGGAGTCCTCCCCAATAAGGACCAAACTGAAACACAAGTCACACCCCAACTCCCACCTTGAGCAAGCTGCATCTCCCCTTGTATCTTGACTTCACAGCCCACTATGCTTACAGATGTTGCCTGAAGACAGTTTATGTCAAAGATCCTATTCCTGTAGATCAATGCAGATCAAAATTCTACAGAAGATCAATATCAAAACTGGCAAAAGCGAGACTCCTCCTCGGCAGTAGCTTAGGTGCTCCTGGAAATCACCAGGCCTTGATGCAAAGACGTGAATTCAACGGAGGAAGAGAAGCATCACACTTCTCTAACTGCTACCTTTGCTAGCAGATCTTGCTAGAACTGAATAGATGACATTTTTCCTCCCCCTTGGTCAGAGGCAGGATGCCCAGATGACAGATGAAGGTCACAAGAACCTCAGCTTTTCCAGAAAAGGAAAAATAAGTAAAGAAAGAAATACATCAGATTTGTCTCAGACCTGTGGGGGGGATTTTTACAGTTCTTTTAGAGATAGTAATAAAGTTAAAAAGATAATGGTTACAGACAATGAGCAGTTATGTTGAAACAGAGAAAGAAGCAGATATACTTCTAAGCTGCTCAAAGATTTTAGTTTTCTCTACTGTTTTCAAAGTTGCTTCAAGTTTTAAATGGCAAAAAAGAGGTCTGAAATAGCAATAGAAATTCTTCAACTCATTTCTATTAATGCTAGACTAAAGACAATAAAAAGCATATGCTCCTCCTTATATTAAAGCATAAGAAGCCACTAGGATAAGAAGAGTTGTTTGGAAGTTTAAGGCAGCCTCACAGGGAGGTGGCGTAGGAAGGGTAGAAATCAGATCTGATTAAATGCAATTATTTCCTGTGCACTAATTTGCCACTAAGAATCTTGTCGTTCTCCTGTTAAATACCATACTGCTGGTGTACTTTGTGGTTCACTGACAAGACTGAGTTCACACCCTCAGCTAAATGCACTATTCAAATACTGTAAGAGAGAAAATCGGCTTAAAGAGAACCAGAGGAGGAACCTAGAAAGAGTGATCTGCCACTTGTATGGAAAGATCTGCAAGTAAGATGGGGAATAAATGAAGCCTTCTTTGAACAAGTAATTTTAAGATGAATTTCTAAGTAACTAAAGCCCTGCATTTATATAGTGTTAAAAATCTAAGTTTCATACAGTACAATGACCTTCCCAGAACACCAATAATGAAAGTTTAGGACTCCAGATGTCTATTAATCTGGTTTATAAATTCATAAGTGTATTTGAGAAGTAATTCAAGAAGTAATCACTAACTAAAACTCAAGTTACCTCACGTTCCATCCACAGTAGTGCACCAAGTAAAGGACTTCTCCACCTTCGATGTCAGAATCTTTAATACTAGCTTCATACATTTTTTGATTTTTCCCTCTTCCATACCGCACTTGGACTTTCATGCCTGGTGGATAGCATTCAAACTCTTCTTCCTCATTGTTATTGTTGTCTTCTTCCTCCTCCTCCTCCTCTTCCTCCTCCTCTGCTTCTTCTTCATCTTCATCTTCTTCCTTATTCGTGTCATCTCTTGAAAGGTTTAAAAAATTGTAGAGTTAATATGAGATACTTCATAAGCTTTTCAGTTCCAAACCACATATATTGATAAATATTGTGGATGCATTAGAGACTGGGAAACAGGAGGCTCCAAATATGTGAAACTGTACTACAGCTGAGTAATATCAGCAAAATAGGATATAGCAACACACACAAATCCAGTGACTGTAAGGTGCAAAAATGACTAAAAGAAAAAAAAAATCCATCAAAATCTGTATGAGTAGAAGTTGTTCAAACTCATCTTTATATGATTCTTGCATGCAGTCTCTTTGTTTAAATATAATTTTTTCAGTTAAAACTCATCCTTTTCAATAGAGAAAATTTCCTAAATTCCATTTTTCAACCTATAAGTTTTATAAATGCTTCTTGAAACTTGCTTCTCAAAAAAAATCCTTGCCTTATTACAATAAATAAACTCAATCTCAACACCTTGACATGACTGCAACCACAACCACATTTTAGGCAAAAAAATCCCCAACACCTTATGTGACTGTATTAGCAAATTAAACAACCTGTGCTAATTTATGACCTTGTCACTCCTTGCCAATTACGCTGAAAGTATTCTAAATATGTCAAACTTGCATTTAATTACCTTATAAATACACAAGCAGGTGTTCACTGTCTTCAGAAGTAAGCTAATTTTGAACACATCTTTAGGTATTTGAACCAATTTTCAGAACCTGTAAGAACCCACAAATCTTGCTAGTTTCAGTCAATGGTAACTATGGGCTGCTCAGTGATCTGAAAATTATCTTCAATCAGCTTAAAGAGGCAGACTGCACTACAAAAGTTAATGGGGGAAAATATCTTTTAATCTTAATTAACCTTATAAAGCAGTATTATTGACCCTCACATTATTGTAATCCCACACTCTGAGCAACACAGAACAGATTTAGTTGCTGACTAAATTCACAGCAACTGCAGACCACTAGTAATTCAAAACCTGGAACAGGTATGTTTGGATGTCTGGGTAAGAAAAGGTAAGTACCGCTCCAAGTCTGATTAACACTAATATTTAAGTTAACCTCACAAACACAAAAGTCTCTATTAATAATCTAAACCTTTCCATAACATTTTCAGTAGAAAATACTCAGATAAACCAAGCTACTTTCTCTCTGCAAAAGGATGCTTCTTTGCAGAAGTAAAACTGCAGTATTATTATCTAATTAGCTGGCAAAAGAGAATTCAGAACAATATGCTAAATTCAACTGTAGTATAACCACACTGATCTAATAAAGACACTTCAGAAATTAATATTGTCACATATATATATGCACAGACACACAAATATAAATATATATATATATATACACATACATGTGCATACACAATGAGACAAAGGCTAAAAAAATCCCTCTCTGTGTATTAAGTACACAAAGTCACAGGAGACATACCTATTCAGGTATATATGGCATGGACCATACAGTTTAATTCTGGAAGGCCAAGATTTTCAATTTACTATATATATAAAGTCTTGGCCTTCCAGAATACATATAAAATACATTATTATATACTTTTAGTGAGCTACTTTGCTAGTGAAGTTAAAGCCACCAGAGTTAAACATGCAAAATAAATCAATGAGCTTTGAAAGCTCACTTATGGCAAGATTTATTTCCCAAAGAAATCACGAATAAAGGTGCTAAAAGACTCAAATGAAAAATTCCTGAATAGAATTCCACAGCTAACAAAAAGCACCAACCAGTAATTGAAATGATTTCAAATTATACTCTCTGCTGCACTCAATAAAATCTCCTAGCTAATTTCAGTTTAACAGGTATTATCAGACAAAAGCTAAAAAAACTTGGGATCAGAAGCAAAGCCACCACTGCTCTGATCAAGATGAACTTGTGATTTTCCGTTACTAAGTACACTTCAAAACTACAATGAGCCAAATTTTGCCAAATTTTTTTCTTCAAGATCTAGGAGCACAATCCTTGAATGCTGTCTACAAAGAAAAGTATGCCTATGATGGAGATTCAGGATTTTTCAGACACTGGCAATTATGGTGCTGTGGCTCTTTGAAAGCTGAAAAAATTTGGAGTCTCTCTCATCTTAATCACCTTTCTCGGTGTCCAAGCTGAAATCGTATAAAGACTCCATGACAATACCAGAAATTGGTACCATTTGGAAGAGAGGTGTGAAACCCTCACTGTGAAGTTGAGTAACTTGTATGGTCAACTAGATGGGAACCACAGGCTGTATATAGGGGGAGGGCATGTCAAGAAGTAAAAGCAAAACAGAAGCAGAGATGGCTGCAACTAAAAGTGTTCTAAGGAGTAACTTGGTTAGCGATCATAAGCTCAAGATTTTAGGAAACCACACAAAAGCAAAGAACATTCATAGTTTTGGAGCAGAAAAAAAAACGACGCACTCATAGCTCCTGGAACAAAAAACCAACCAACCCAGAAAACCCCAACACAAAACCCGAGAACAAATACCAACAGTTGCAAGGAAGGTATTGTCTTATAAGGCCATAAACAGCTCAAATCTGGCAGTGCAGACAAAGGAGAAGCCACGACTGCCATGAAACAGAGGTTTTTAAGAGGAAATTGTGATTGTAGGCATTCAGCATGCACAGTCATAACCTCATTAGTCCATTTATGTATGCATGAGATCACTGGATTTCCTTCAATGCTGTTTAGTCAAAATGCCATTTGGAGGACGGCATGGAGGGAAAGCGGAAAATAAAAAATAAAAAAAAAAAGAAAGAGAAACAAACCTCTTGGCAGCAGACAGTAACTGTCAACTTAAAACCAGTACCAAGCAATACCTACCACAAAGCTGCAACAATTTGAACAACCCAAGCAGCTGATGAAACAAGGCAGCAGCACATGTGCATACACACTGTACAGGAGACACAATAATACAAGTGTAACTCCGTTCCAGAATCCAAAGTATCACCAGAAAGCTCACCAGGAGTCAAAAGCATTTCAAATTACAACCACAGGCTAAAAAGAATACCCCCACCCCACCTCACAAAGATTGAGAACACAAAGCTTCAGAAGCAAGAAACGAATGAATTAAAATGCAAAACTATTTGTTAATAAAGTAAAACCATTAAAATGTTTAGATCATACAAATATTGCTTATTGTTATAAGAACGAATATAGTCATATATATATTCTTATATATTCATTATAAGAACGAACATAGTTCCAAATGACATTGTGAAATCATCAAAAGGCTAAAACCACACACACAGCAGGTCATCCTCAGCCAATATAGATTTAACACAAACAAGTCCAAAATCAAGTGTATTAACAAACAGATGTTGTTAATAGATGAAACACTGCTGCTCTAACGCCACTCAAAAAACTGCACCATCATGCAAACCTCTTTCAACCCACATTCTCTGGCATTAAACACGGAGCTGAGCTGCAACAAAGCCCAGGTGAAACCTATGAGACAGAGTGTGATTTGCAACATTTTATCTGCTTCCTAGGATCCCTGTTTTGCAGCAAACCTAACCCTACTCTAACACTTCCTCTGACACACCAAGCTGGTACACACAGCAGGTGAGACGGCATATGCAAGATATTATTTTTCAGGGGGTATTCTAAAACTTGAGGAAGCAAGATTATTTCAATTATTGGTTCAATTAAGTCATTACAGTTAATTGAACCACTAGCAGAAATAAACTTTAGTGTAATTGACACTTCAAGTTTAGCAATTAGCTTCTATTTTTGTTTCCTGCTTATTTTTTTCCTTTTTCTCATTCTAGAGCATAATTTAACCTCTACTTCTCATAATACAGAACTGAAAGATGTTCAGTCTCTCTCCATATTCTCAACCACAAATGTATTAAGGTGACGTTAAGCTTTAAGGCAAAAAGGTCATTAAGACCTGTACTTCAGTCAAGACAGTGGAATCTCATCTTTAATTACACAAAATAACAACACTCCCTCCCCAAAATCACCAGTATTTGTCATCCCTCTTGTCCTGGTTTTGGCTGGGATAGAGTTTGTTTCTCCTTAGTAGCTTGTACAATGCTCTGTTTTAGATGCACCAGGGTGGGGGAAAAGTAAGCCAGTGGTTGCGTGGTGCACAGCTGCCAGCTGGGTTAAACCACAACACCTCTGAAGCTACAAAATCTGAAAATAAAAGCTCCAAGGATTTCTGTCTACGCACAGAAAATTGGAATAAATGCCGTTAGGGTCCCTTGTCCTGAGGGAAGGGGAAAGGCACTAACTTGATTGGAATCACACCTGCATGTAGTACAGTACACTTCAATCATGCAAGCAGGTACTCTGTAACCAGTGTATTCCTCTGCTGCTACAGAGAAGACAGGTGAGAGGACCTCATGTTATTGCTTCTCATCATTCAGCCAAGTACTCTGAAATATTCCTCAAAAGGATAATGGGTGGTTCCAAAATCTGACTGATGGGTACAGCTCTTCCTATTTTTACAGCACTGGTCCACATTCAGCATGGAAGCATCTGGTATTTGATGAATGTTTAAGAACTCTCCCACACATGTAAGTCTCAGTAACAGCTACCATGGTTAATAACCTTCATAGTGACCATTTGCTTTGTAAAATTTGATGGCAGAACCTCTTTTTCCAAATCAAAGATGTCTCCCTTCCATTCAATACACAGGACCGGTACGCTTATACTGCCACTCTACACTTTATTGTTGTACCATTTGCAGCTTATTGCTGTATCAAAAGCAATCATTACATATAGGTATGTACCAATCTGTATTCTATATTAAGAAAAAAAAAAATCAATTTGACTGTTTCGGAAAACATGACTATACAAAAACTTCCTTCCTAATGCAAAGACAGCTGAAATAGAACACACATCACAACTAAGAGCACAGAAATATGTTCCTATAAATGAAACTACTAAGTATGGTTCTTATAAGCATTTTTTTTGCATACACACCCAACAATCCAAGATTCTGAGCATATGTTCTGCACATGCAATGAACATGATGCATTGTTCTCCCTTCTGCCAAGCTAATCAATTCCACATAAACCTGAATCAGACTGGAGAAAGCTACCTCAATCAACAGTTCTCAACTACTCCAGAAGCTAAAAGATATGCCTTTTATATCAAAGCTCCTTCACTCCAAAAGATTCTAACTAACCTTCTCGCTACAATTTTAGCTTCACCACCACAAAGATCTGATGCATCATTTTAACAGATAAGGAACTGAAGAAAATCTTGCCTCTAACAAGGTCTTTCTCCCATATGTCAAATGGAGCTTCTGACTATTACATAATCCCACTGTAAATTGCTTTCAGAAAATCCTTAACAGGCGGTACCAGAAAACTCTTGTACAAAAAGTTTCATCATCAGCACAGACACAGCAGGTAGTCCCCTTACCCTACAAGGGCAATAAACCTTAGTAAAATCCTCCACATGAAACAATGCCCATCTTTACTTAGTTCTCAATTACTGCTTTTATTACTCCTAGTTCCCTCCTCCTGCTTGTAGGATGGGAAATGCTATTACTGCATGTAAAGATGAATGTAACAGCTCTAAGATTAAGATTTTTCCCTTGCATGTGAATGAATGGCCAATAGTCTTGAATGGAATTAAACCAAAGAGGTTTAGAATTTTAGCCTTGTGATACTGTCAAAGTATGACAGTACCAATTGCCAGACAACCACACCATAAAGACCTAAACCATCAGTATGAGACAACCAGAAATGTTTAGGTTTCTAAAGCATTCTTTACGAACATTTGTTCATGCATTCCTTGGAGGAAATAAAAACGTAGACAGTTTTCAAGAAGAAAAATAAATTCAAGAAGTTTTGTAAGGCCAAAGAAGGACTTATGAAAATGACAGTCTGATGAGCAAGAACAAGGTAAGATCCAGAGATGGCTGCCCTTCCTGGTGTTAGGGCTAAGGCAGCACCTCAGCCAAAAGAAGGAAACTACAAGAACAAAACCTCTTGCAATGTCTATGTACTCTAACTGGGATTACTTCTATTAACTACTTAAATTAAAGAATTTTGCGTGGGTACCTCAAAAATGCAAGTACTACCCATATAAAAGTCTGCTGCCAATTTTTGTTGAAAAGCAAAGATTACCCAGATTCTCAGCATTTCACCTTTCATTTCAGTATAAATTTATTTCTGGACAGTGGTCTGTCCTAGGTGCTTTAGAGTGAAGTGTTAAAACCAAACCAAACCAAAAAAAACAACAAAAAAAATTTCTCAATAAAAACTCCAAAACCGAAGAAACTTGGAGTTGAAATAATCATCTGGGATAAAAAATTCTTACTAATACTGGTTAGATAGCAATTAAGCTACACTTCAGTTTCCAAACTGCATCTACTATAAAATTTTTAAAGACTTACCCTATATTTTATTAGGTTGTACTAAAAAACCCACACCATCTAAAAACTCCGCTAGGCTCCTGGCTCCAATTTCTTTGGAACATAGTCAGCTGTCTACATTGTTCTTTGTGTAGAAAACCACCTTGGTTCTCAATTTGTTGACTTTGACTCAAGTGCTTAACTACTTTAAACAGTTAATATTAGATGCTACAAAGGAAAAATCACACCAACTATGCAATGCTACATTTGAAGACCATTACTTTCACAACACGAAGTTTGCAGGAACTTCAAGAAGAAGAAGGATTTTAAACTTTCTTGTTTATTCATTGGCCAAGTATGAGTACTTTTTTGTATGTTATGGAAAAGGACAATTTGCAAAGTCAGTTTTGTAAAGGACCCTCTGGGACAGACCCATGAAAAGTAACACATTACTGGCTTTTTTTTTAAACTTGTTTTTTACGACTAGAACTAAAGTTGCATGATCTGTATCTAGCACACGTATCCTTCCACTAGCCACAAGAAAAAAAAAAACAAACAACAAAGCAAAAAGCAAACAAGAAAAGCATGTATAGAATAAAGGGCAAGCTGCCTTTGAATTTCTGCTCTCAGTGTTCATAGATACACAAGCAGGCAAGAAAGCGGCACACTGCGGAAGAAAGGGGCACACTGCGGAAGAAAGGGAGAGAAAGCTGACCCTTTCTTCCTCTTCACCATATTGTTAAAGCCTATGTAGATGGGACCATAGAATTCAAGTGGCAGGAGTCTCAAAGGATTGAGACACATGGGATTGCACAGAGAAACAAAACCTGTAGAAAATAAACAAACCGGGCTTCCAGTATTATTTCCTGAGATCTGGAAGCCAGGCATTACATCCAGTCCTCCCAAAAGAAAGTCAGCAAGAAGAAACCCAGAAGTTTTTCCCTCCTCATGGTTCCTTATATGTCTACAGACAAATAAGCTACATGAAGATGTCCAAAGTTTTACAGACATAAATGCAAATAGCAAACTCTACAAGTTTGCCTTAGCCAACCAAATTAGATCTAATGTTACATATTTTGTTAGGACTGTGAAAGACAGACTGCCCGTAACTTAAGAGAAGTTCCAGGAAGACATTTTAAATACACCAAGTAACAAAATTCCAGTCCACACCGATCTATTTTGATTACATTTTGGGTATTGGTGTGTGTGATTAGTTTTCTGCCTACAAGAATGCCTATTTTCATTTTGCATTTCAGTTCAACCGAACTCCGAACATAATTTCCCCCTCTGGATAACTTGTGCCACTTCTAATCCATTAAGTCAGGTACAGGGAAGTACAACACCTAATACAATGCCCCAAAAATTCCTTTATGCCTTTACGGTATAACTGCTAAAAACATTGTTTAGCATTTAGGATGACAGGGATATTTTTAAAAGCTCTTTAAAGCTGATACAAGTGCATTTTGTACTTCCTATCAATCTCAGAGGGTAGAAGGGAAAAGTAATCATGCTAACAGTGCTACTACAGTACTGCTGTTTACAAATACTTACAATTAAGTGCTATAAATGTTTCATTTTTGTAATCTAAATTATTCCTTGAAACATAACACACCTCCCAGCAATGACCACATCACCACTTACATCTCTAAATAGAGTTATGTCTTCTATTCTAAGCAACTTGTTACAATCCTCCATTAATCGTAACAGCAAAATTACTAGTTAGAAGAGTTTTTCACTGGGATGAGTGAAGAGGAGCAGAGGGAAAAGAACTCAGTCAATTACTACCACGTCAACTGGGAAAATTTAAGTGGAAATAGCATTTTCTACAGATTTTTGTTGTTTTCATAAATAAAAAAACTAGGAAAACTCATAACATTTTTTGATCTCATAAATAATGCAAATTGACATGAATCAAGATTAAAAAAGCCAAACTTAAAAAAATAAAGGATTACCGAAAAGCAAATGTAGCATCTAACTTTTCATGTACCGTTTACTATAGCAGCATGGTAAGCATTAAGCCGCTGTAGTTTCCAGGTATATAAATAAATATAAAGTAACATCACAAACATACACACATACAAATACACAATTTAGGGAACTTTAAAAATTGCTACTCTCTAAGCACTGCAAAGTTTCCATCTATTTAGTTCTGTATTTTGAAAGCAGCATTGTAAAAATCAGTCTTTAATAATTCTGAAAATCTTGCAAATCTGTTACAGTACAACTCACCTAGTTCAACTTAAAAATAGCAAATGCAACAAAGTCCAGCAATTACTCTTTTAAAAAAGAAAAGCCTACATAGGATACAAATTATATCACATCCATAGCGTAAAGGCTCTTCAACTGAGTTCAGGTAAACTTTATTTTTCTGTATTCTGCATTTCCGAGTTACAGAAACTGCCAATGAAATCTCACTGAAAACATTCAGGACGACAAAAACATCTTACAAAAGGATCATTCCAGAATCCACTAAAAAAATCAAAATCCTTAATAAAATAAAAAAGAATACTACTACCAATAAATCAGAAATCAAACTAAACTACAACATTCTGCCACAACTTTTCATGGGCCAGAAAAAGCATTAAGAGCTAATGATATTTAGACAGAAGATTAAGACAGCTGATCTACTAAACAACAAAATTGCTGGAATGAACAAGGGAATTACTGGTCAGGCAACAGATGGTATTAACTACAAAAAAAACCCAACACAACCCTACACATCCATGATATACAGATTGCTGTCAAAGTATAAGGTCTCATTATCTGCTTTCCCTCTTGTAACAGCTTCTCCCTTAAGCATCTGTTACTGTATTAAATACTATATTAAAAGATATCTTCTATCTGACCTCTAAGGGCAATTTTTATGTTCTTAAAACTTGGAAATTATACTGTATGAGGGTTCTAATTGCAAGAATATAAATTGTTAACACACTGGGGATTGATGAAGACTATATTCTGTGCGTATTTTTTTATGTGGCTGCTGAAAAACACTTGTGTGATTTTCCTGCATTGAAACAGGAAAACCTGCCCATTCCATAAAGAAAACGATTCACACACATTCATTGATTAGATGGCCCTGAGCATCCCTATGATTTCAATCTCCTACTTTCAAAACACCTCTCTGAAGGTTTGCACAAGGGACTCCTGCCAGCAGCAGGCCTACTCAACAGCAAGGCTGTTAACTGAGCGACGCAAGGACTTTCATCTTTTCCCACGTTACACACCACTGTCCAACAGCAAAAGCTGGAAACCACAAGTTTGTGAGATACTTGTACCAAAATCAAGTAGAAAAATGCTACTGGCAATGACTGCAATATTTTTGTATTAAATCAAATAGTCACCTATGCTTTATATCTTCTTTTCTCACTCAGCTTATATTTAGGCCTGGAACCCATAAAATTTAAAGCTGCCTTTTTGAAAAAATAGATCCATGAACTTCAACAGCCTAACCATGACAAAGTTATAAACACATCGGTCTCTGGAAGATATGAGCCTAATTAACAACAGCATGTCTCATTTGAAGTTCAAATTACAAGAGTCAAATTTAAAGAACACATATATCATATGTCTTATCTGATTAGAAACAGCATAACTTACCCTGATTTTTCTTTTTCTTCAGCATCTGCATTTACTGTAGGATTTTCCATTTCTTTAATCTTCTCCTCCTCTTTATCTTCCAATTTGGTTTCATCTTCAGTTTTGATTACATTTAACTCCTTTTCTTGATCAGGCTGAGTAAACACAGAATCTGGCAAATTTTTTTTGTTTCCCTAGGATAACAAAACCTTCAGTTAACTCACAAAGTGAAAATAAAGGATTTAAGAAAAGGCAGACAAAACACACTGAAGTTATAAAGAGAAAAAACCCTAGAGTCTGGGGCCTGTCCTAAAATTATAGCACCTTTGCTGTTTTTCCTTTTGAAAATCTTGAGCTAAATCTAACAGATTTTAAAGTTGCAGCCAGTGTCCTAGCTTGTTTTATCACAATGATATAGGCCTGCAGCTCTTAGACCTGGACTGCAAAGCAATACCCAAGATGAACACTTCACAGAGCATGTTCTCACTTGGGATGCAGGGATATCAGTACTGACCCACCTGGCATTCCTCCTGGAGAATACCAGCAGACACACCAGGGCTGGCTGCCACTTATATGCAGCAGCATTACAGTTGTGTTGCACACTGACTGGAGGAACTATGCTGCTTCCACAGCAAACTGCTAGGCCTATACAGTGCACGACATCAGCTTATTGCCCTGGACCTCCTTTGCTAAAGCCACTGAGTCAACACTGGATTTTGAAAAGCTATAAACATTTGTCTTTCTGGACCACTAAACTACATTAGACCATGTGTACATCATATGGCCCAGGTCTTTGTAGGGCTTCACTGGTTTCACTGAAACACAGAAGTAAAAGCAGTATTTTTGAGGGCTTAAAAGCATAGCTAAATGCATAATAAAAATATCAGCAATGTAGTTAGTTGTGAGCATGCATTACCCAGATAAGGATAAAGCCGGACACTAATTAATCTCCATTTGACCCAGGAGGCCCCCAAATAACTGGAATGTTAGAGCTGCCTCCTAACTAGTCAGACATTTTGTCATCACGATCACCTAAAACAGGCATCTAGGGTAAATATAGCTTAAATGTCTTGTTCTGAAATAGGTTTACAGCAAGTTTTTGTCTTATTTTATATCCACTATAGAGATTTCAATCTCTACATTAATTCATGGTTATTAACACACTGGCTTTATAAGAAAGATATAACATTAACTTTAAAATATATTACCAGAACAGAGGGCTTATCATTTTCTTTACTTTCATTATCGTTCTCAGCTAACTTTTTTTCTTCTTGTTGTGCTACCGCTACTTCCTCCTGCTTGCGCTCATCCTTGTCCACTTTTATCTCTTTTGCATCCTGCTCTGGTTCTTCACGCATCTTCAATTCTTTTTCTTTTTCACAGTCTTTACAAGGCTTGTTCGTCACTTTCTCTGGCAATGCCATTTGAAATTCAATGTTAGCTGATGTACAATACTCTTCAAAACCATAGAGATATCTAAAAAAAAAAAATTGTTTGCGATAAGCAAGTTTGACTCTAGAAGGAACATGCTACCTAGAGAAGCTAAACATGGACAGTAGGTTTAAAGCCTAAAAAACTCTATTATAAGCAAGGACTTATGGAGTTTATGTATATTACCACTACCACAGAATCAGTTCATTGTAGTGCTATTTTAGCATAAAATTCATAGCTTTATTACTTACTTTCTATATGCACATTTAACATTATATCCTGCAGCTGAATTCAATACAGGGATTCCAAGATCTTGATAAACTTGCTTCCACACTGCTCCACTTTCAATCTGTTAAAGACAATTAAGTCATTGTTTTTGAATTAACTCACTGACCAAAAAAAAAAAGTTGACAAAGTTTACAACTTCAGAAAATAAATGTGATTTCCTCTGATCTATAAAATTACTATTTATCACACACACAGTATTTCACTGTAATGCAGACTAGTGTAATTACTTTAAGAAGTTTAGCATTTCTGCATTACAACAAGCCACAGCAGGCTTTCCTCTCCAGGTGGCAATAAAACAAAGGAAAGAAAGTATAACTATCAGAAAAATCAGTACATCATTTTTATTTTATATTTAAAGTAATTCTTAACTATCGGAGCTAGAATTTTAATTAAATTGGAAAGAAAAAAATAATTCAAAGCATTAACTCTACTCAGCCCTGGCAGTACTGCACCAGCTACAGTGGATACCGTTCTTTCATTACGTCCTTAATGTGCCCTTTGGTGACAAAGTCCTGTGACAGTGTGATGTGCTCATTTCAAACCATCTGTGAAGGTAAAGCAGATGTACTGCAATACCCAAGTATTACATCCTGTCTTGTGTACCAGAAAGGTGTCACTGCACGAACATACCTCCTCAACTGGCAGGCTACGTTTATAGGAAGCACTAACAGAATGTGCTTGGCCATGAATACCATATGTTTCAATTACTCCTCCAAAACCAGTCTCACTAGTCCCAGCCAGCACATTCTTCTATAATACTGCCCAGAATAAATAGAAATTAAGGGCCTCACATCAGACCTTAAACTAAATTGCTTATCTTTGAGATATTTTACTGAGCAGTGACTCCTTTCACTTGGAGGTAACAACTTGATCAGACAAACATTTCTTGAAATACTATAAAAACACACATGCTGCCTGATTTTATGCAGCAACTGTTAAAAATGCTGAGTATATGTGTAGTTTATTTCGAATACAGCTAGTGTTTGGTTAATGTTAAAGCATGGGTTTTAGAGCTACAAAGGGTGTCTACGCAGCCATAATAGACAACTTTCATACATCTAAAGCTCCTGTGTTCTTTATCACTACTTCACAGAATGATAGATTATTTCACAATAATAAACAGCAGCCTCAGATTTTATGGCTCTGGAGTACTCATCATACTAATACTCACATTATCAAATCCTCCAAGCTTGTGTACAAGTCTGAATAATTTGAAGAGATTCAAATTTCTATATCCTAATACAGGTCGTTTGTTAATAGGAGTCCCTGGGTAACAAAGACAGTTGTTAGGGCATTCTGAAGTTGGGTTTTTTTTTCAGAATTACATGAAATTCACATCATATGCACTGCTACACTATTAAATACAGTATTGTAAACCCCATCTCCTGCATCTGGTACTTTGTCTTCATGAAACTAAAACTCAAGAGTCTTAATTACTGAACTAGAGGGAAAATGGGTTCTATTATTGAATGTATATATATACATTCTTTCACACATTACTGAACATGCAGAAATTATACAAATTTTCTTGCTAACTATATGATACATATTTTCATTTTATCCACTGAAACAATTACATCTAAAAATACCAGAACAGTCCTTTCACTGCAACCAAAAAAATTCAACCCAACCCTTATCAGGAACAATCCCACAATGCTTCGAAGAGCTGAAACTTCCTATGCTACTGCACTAGTTAGTAGCTGTCACACTGTCATCTTTTGTAAACAGTTCAACTCACTTCACGTGGCATTAAAAAAGATACTAATTTAACCAGTTATAATAGTACTTTAGATACAAATACTCTCACCCCTGCCTCTACAGACACTGTACTTTTCTTGCAGTGCATAAAAACCTGGTAAACATTTAACACAATGAATGGCACTGGTTTAAAACCATTTCAATCTACAAATAATTTTCACGCACTTAAGTGACCAGGATTCACACAAGAAAATCAGCGCGAAGTAAATGCATTTTTCCATGACCTAAAAAGTGTGTGTTGGTATTTTTAAATTATTAAACTGAGCATATAAATTAATATTGAGAATATTAAATGTTTGATTATACACACTATAAGTACACAATAGAAAACATTATAGGATATATACAAAATATAATAGGACATATATTTAGATATATCCATTTATTTCTGAAAGCAGAAATATGGGACTGTATTTTAGGAGACGAGTCAAGTGACAGACTCATCTTCTAAATAGTAGGGAGGTTAGAAGGCATGAACACAGCTTCCCTCTTTTCAAACCCGTACTGCAAAGTACTACCAGTTTACAGACTCAATTTTTTAAAGTACTGCTAATTAAAATGCCTACCTCTGTCTTCCATGAACTTGTACAATTGCTGGAGAAAGTTCTCTCGTTCTTCAGGAAACGGCTCTATTTCCTCCTGTTTAAAGCAATGCATGCAAGAAAATTGTCACCATTTTGAGTTACAGTCCTTCATTCAGAAACATAAGGCAGTGATAATTTCGGTTCAGATGTTTAAGTTTGTTTTACTGTAGTCAGCAACAGGATACTATACAGAGAGACACATGGTCTCAGTGCTACGCCACATGAAAGTAAGTTTGACTGTAACATTGACTGTAAACATACACTGAAATTGAATTTCTGATTGATCACTGAAGTATCATAAGTGATACCATAAATCAAGATGTGTTCTCAGTTTCGTCCATTTATGCAGAAAGTCTGGGAGACAGCTTTGTTAATGATCAAGAGATTATATCAGAAATCTCGGCTCTATTTCTACTGCAGCTAAGTGACTCCTTGATTTCTGAATAGACTATGTCATTTTCAGAGATGAAGTCAAAGAGAAAATGGTGCTTGCACTTTCTTAGGAGTTCTAATCCATTGCACTGCCAAACCGCAGCCAATGGCACTGCATGCAAACTGCCATGGGGTACCAGCTGAACACGTGGTTAGCAGCAGCAATCCCAGAACTGAAATAACAACGGATATTTCAGATGTTCAGTTCATTGCACTAGTAAACCTCTGTATTAGATTTATTTAGATTAATAAACAGTGGAGTTTCATAACAAAGTACGATCGCTTACTTTATAACACCTCATAATTTCCTTAGGAAAGGGAGATGCCACAACTAGTAGCAATAAGATATTAATATGATCAAATTCTGAAGAAATTCTGACGACTGAGCTACTGCAAAACAATATGCCAAATATGAGTTGGTTAATTTTTAATGCTACCTGTAAAGTTTCCAAAAATAACTAGTTATTCTGTAATCTAAACTATTTTTCTTTAGTGTATTTTCGTTCCATGTTTATCATTACCATTCTTCAACAGTCTCCTTGTACTAAATATTAAAGCTTCACCTACCCTGAAGCAAGGGGACAAAACATATTGTCTTTGAAGTTATACCAAGACAATTGAGAAATCAACAGAAACAGAACACCATTACTAAACAGAACTGGGAAAAAAAAAAACCACACAAAAACAAACCACAAACCCTCCAACATTCACTGAAGCTATTTAATAAAGAGATGTGTGGCTGAAAATAAGGTCAGGAAAGGCTGTTACTATAATCAGGGAGAAGGGTTTTTTCTTACTCTATACTTCCTCTTATCCATTAAATGCACTTGGATGACATCAGAGCAAACAGGCAAAAAAATTAAGAACAGGTATTCCCAATAATGACACAGTTGTCCTTCAGGTAAAATTATCAACAGAAATGCAATGAAAATATTCCAGTCTTGCAAAGGCAATGCAAGAGGAAACTCTCTGCGAGGGGCATTACATGATGGGTATTTGATACCCAGTGTACCAGCAGAGCTCAGAGCAGGCTGCTTCAATAGGCAAGAAGGACCGGCTGGGTAGAGAACTGCAACCAGCATGCTAGAGATCATTCTCACAGGGCAGGGGCACCAGAAATCAGGCACATCTAGCAATTCTTCACCGACAGGTACAAGGTGATGCTGCAGCCCTGCATATAGTACAGACAAAAGCCTGGTTAAGAACATTCACATTCCACAGGCCATGGAGAACAAATTACTTGAGTGGGATAAAACTCCAAAATGGTAGAATTTTTTTGGTATCTTATTCTTCCATAGCAGGTACTTGGAAAGGACTTTTATCAACATCTACTGATCATGGAAAAGGGATCATGAGTAGCTACTTGTGTTTCTCATGTTCCTCATCAAGAAGAAAAAACTTGCCATAAGAAATTAGTCCCACAGAGCATTTAGGGGAGGAGTGGGGGCATGTCACTGAACAAAACCTTCAGAAAACCAAATGAAGTTTTGAAGAAGGAATGTATTCTTTTTAAATACAGGGGGAAATAAGGCAAAGCTGATCAAGAGGCTGCATAAAACACTCATTTCCCACTCTACAGTCCAATGCCTGTGAACAGTACTCTTACAGCTCTAATGTGGTAATTCACAGAGGTGCCAGAACAGCAAGGGAATGAATACTCCTTATTAATTTTTCCAATACTGAACAAAGCAACTTTCTAAGAAATTGTGCTAAGGGGGAAAGCTTAAGACCCTGCATGCCTCTGAAAAGCATTTACACTTTCTCAGAATCTCTACAGAATCAGTATACATTATAGTATACTAATACTATCTGTTAATAACCTTCAAACACATACAGAATCTCTTAATCAAGTTAGACAAGGTTTCCTAGATAATGGTTTGAAGCAGGCATATCACACTGTCATATTTGCTTATTTTCAAGTTAGACAACCAGAGTGCTAGGAGGTCATGCTACAGTCTCTAATGTATCTGCCCATGCTGCAAAGGTAAAATAAAGTGGCTTCTGTGTAGGATAATGAAATCCATGGAAACAGCAACCAGCAACATGTTTTTTGCAACACAAAACTCACACAGTATTACAGCACAGCACTAGAAGACAGAGTCTTTGTCAATTCTTTTACCTACCATCAAATTTCATAAAGGAAAGGTAGGCCATTTTCCAGCCTCTTACATTTGGAAAAAAAAAAAGCAAGTACTCTTCTTAGAAGAGAAGTACAGAGGATTTGCATGTCAACTCCTATCTATATAGGATGGAAGCATGTATATAGATATGAGATATAGAAGACCATCTATATACCTACAGGAATGGATGTGAATATATATACAGATAGATATAGATATATATATATAGGATAGAAGTATCTATTTTTGAAGCCTGTGGTGACGTTTTTAAAACCTTGGGTTTTCTGTTTTGTTTTGTTCTGGTTCATGGGTAGTAGGGCCACATGGATGGTCTGAGGGCCCCCAGTGAGAATCTTTCATGTCCCAGGAAGCAGTAGAACAACCCGCAGGCGGATAACAAAGGCCCGAGAGCAGGCCCACAGGTCCTGTTTGAGAAGAGATGCTGCTTGATAACCAGGAGGTTATAGGCACAAAATAACAAAAAAAAAGAGAAGAAGCTGCAGAAACTGCTCAAAGATGGGTGGAGAGAAGGCACACATGCCACTGACCACCGAAGAAAAATGAGAGGGGGGGGAGAAAAAATATTTTGCCTCTGTTTTAGAAACTTCCTAATTTAAGTGACTGAAATCAGAGTTTACTGGAGAACAAATGATCACAAGAGATGATAGAGTAAATTCCAAAATATTTGCCTGAGATGAAATCTTTATGTCTAACACATGGAAAGACTAGTTCAAACAACATCACAAGCAACTAAGAGGAGCTCAAGAGAAGGTGTCCAAAGGGTACAAGGTCAAATATTTACAAAAGCTGTAGCTAAAGGCTCTGTATTTTTCATCTAAAAGTAGTGAAGGAATGATCACCATATAAGATTATGTGTCATCCTGCGTAGATACAAACCTATCTACACACGCATCATGCCAACAGCTGGACATGAAGCTGCTGTGAAAGTTCAGAAATTGTAGAGTCCAAGGAACTATTCCTTGCTTCTCAAAATACTAAGCAGAGCACGGCCTCTCGCAAACTTTTGATCAAAGCTGGATAATGTTCTGTGAGCTTAAAGAGGAGGCAGAACGAAACTGTAAGCATAGGGAGGAGGCAAAGTCATAACTTCACACTTTTGCAGTCTCCCAACACATCTTAAAGAAATGAATGAGTAAAAGATGGAACACCATCTTCTGGTATGCCAAAGCCATAATATCCAGGGAGGATGTAATGAGAGAAGGACCCTAACAACCATTTAAGACCCAAACCAGTTCAGTTTCTTCTTTGCAATTCCACTACTAATAGGAAATTAAGTCTGCTGCATTACTGGCACTTGCTTAACAAATTAGAGAACAGCTCCCGGACTCCGGTGAGAGAAGAAGGGATTATGGGCAGATACAGATTTAGAGTACCACAAGAAGGTACAGAGAAGTAAAAGATTAAAAAGCCTCTCTTTCAGCCTCTCAGCCAGCTGCGAAATAAAGTTCTTTCCACTAATTTTCTTCTTTCCTCGTCTTCATTTTTTTCTGGACAGGAGGCTGGGAGAAAAGAACAGATAATCAGAAAACCAAGCATGAGATAGGGGCTCCATACTTGCATAACAAAAAAGAGAAGAAACGTGGAAGTGGAGTGCATGAGCTGATGCCCTGATTGGAAGTTCTTTTGCTTCTTTACAGCAGGGCAGCCAGAGAGATAGCTTGTAGTGAAGCAATTCTTCAGTAGACCAGGATAAGAGAGAGTTATTCAATAATGCCTATGTTAACATGTTAAGTGTTCCCTAATGTTACAAAGGTGTATTTAAATATATATGGCCTTGCTAATTTTTATCATGCCCTTTAATAACTTCACTTGCCTCTTCCTCACTGCTGTTATCCTCTTTTTCTTTTTCATCCTCTTCCTCTTCTTCAGCTTCACTGCTGGAGCTGTCTTCTTTCAATTCTGTTTTCCAGTTACTAGGAACAGTTCTGTTTTTACGGAACTCAAGTGCTTGGTCAAAAGCTGCAAAAGAATCAGCACTTGTTAACACTTCAGGAAGCATCAGTTTGAACTAATATTTTAATTAAAAAAACAGTAATCAGGGGTGATGAGGAAGGGGAGAAAAAGGAAAGACTGCTAATTAACAATTCCACTCCAAATTCCAAGAACCTCAACAAGCACTCCATGTTGTCCATCCTTGTTTTTCTTACCCAGTCAAACTGGCCTAGTGTTCTGTGCACATCAAGCCACCCAGAGCCATTACTAGTTATTTTACCATGTTAGTGCCTACAGACACAAATAAGGATCTTCTGTATAGAGCATGTATGAAAATTTGAGAAGACCCCAATCCAACAGGTTTACACTGCAGTTTATATATATCAAACAGGGAGGGCAAAGAGGAAGAAACAATCACAAGCTAATTCTAAAGCCTTTCATTATGCAAGCTTAAAATTTCAAATGCATCCACAATTCCAGATACTGAGGGTCCATAAAGGCAACTTACTTACAACTGTTAGGGGCATTATTGTGAGCATAATTCTATAAAGATCTAAAGCAAAAGGAAAAATGCTAAAATAATGTATAGAACCAATGTGTGCTATATGACTACATCCTTTGTTTGGCTTGTCTACACTTAAAGTAAGTGCAGAGCAGGTGGGTTGTTGTTTTTTGGTTGTTAAGTTAGTTAGGTTTTATTTGTTTGTTTGCAAAAATTTCCTCTAGCTTTTTAGAAGTGTTCTCTTTCAATATATTATTCTGTAAGGAAAGATTCCATATTTTAACATTTTTAAGACATGAATCAATCTGCCACAGATTTAGTCCCATTTATGTAACTAAGTAAATACATACAAGCGTTTCTCACAGAAAGTTATTTTTACCTTGTTTTAACAAAGCGTCAGGCTTTGGTGAAGTTTCACTGATTTCCCGGACATCTTTTCTTGGCACAGAAACACTAGATAATTTAGGAAGTGTTAAAAAACAAATTAAAATATTTTAAAGGTAAACTAACAGTACAATACAGAGCTACCACGAAGATTATATACACTTACTAAACATACATAAGAAGCATATGAAGTATATTTTGGCAATTCTGTAGTGTTAGTCTGGTACAGAATTAGTAAATGGATTAAAACCAAAACTTTTACATTAAATTGGTTAGATCAACTGTATGCATTCACTGCATACTAAAGAAAGCATGCTACTTCCATAAACAGGTAGTTTCTGGAATCAGCCAAATATGTAATGCTTAAAACACTCTCATTAATTTAACACTAATTTAGAACACTACCTCACTTAAAACATAAATGAGTATTAGTGTAACTTGTCAGTATGAAATTAAAAACTTCCAAATTGAAAGAATAAAGCACTGATTTCTACTGTCGATAAGCAAGGAAGCAAATCTGAACTGCAGCTCTGGAAGACTGGGGGTGGGTATGTGCTTTTGTGCATACACATCTTATGTGTGTTTCTTCAGTGATGTGCACTGATGCTTGAAAAACTATCAAACACTAAAGCAACAGCCCAGACTTAATAAGTAATTAAACCACAACAAAACTGTTACATATTTCAATATCCTTTCTACAAAACATTCTGTTAAATTGAACCAAGCACAAAAAATATCTGCAACTTTTAGAATAAAAACTAAAACCTAGAAAAAGAATTCTGTTGTCAGGAGTTTAAGAACACGAAGTTCTTTATTTTGTTGCAAATCCGATACAGTCTGATTTTCTACATTTCTCTATCCTTTTTCCTACTTTGAGTAGTATTACAGCTCTTTTCAAGGAACACGATAAGATGTAATTGCAGTCTAGACTGGGATGAACATATGTCTTACTACCTTCAAACAAGAAAGAGGATTTCTGTGTGTGCATGTGGTGTACGTGCAGGCATGCACACATCCCCACCGACCCTTCTGTAGCTGGATAAGCTTACGGCCATATCCCTGAAAAGCAGTGCCCTATTCCAACCACAGCAGGAAAGAGTCTCAAGCCATTCCTGAAGTCACATAATACTGCTTTGTTTGCCACAATTTTAACAATGAAATTAAAACTAAGACAGATAGATTTATGCATCCCATTGTTAATAATGACGAAGTTCAAGACTAATTTCTTCTCATCGTAGGCTGTTAACAGTTTTTTAAACATTAGAAAAGTCTTGGCAGAAACTTACTGAGCTTACCAATGTTATTAATACTTCACCCAACACATCTCATACTACATTTCACTTGACTGGTATAAATTTTGTTCAATTACCAGCCTCTACATTCCTACTCACAATTTGCCATCCTTGAATGAGCGAACAAGAATATTGTCTTTTTTCACTGCAATATCATCACTACAATCTGGACAAACCACCTGCAAAGAAATTACAAATGCAAAGTTTAGGGAGAAAAAGAAAAACGAGAGTAATAGTATATACCAATGCTTCTCAAAAAACTTTTGTGCTCATTTCTCTTTAGCAACCTGAGATGAGAGCAACTGAGATCTCTCAAAACACAGGAGCGATGACCTCCTGAAATTACTGAATGCATGAGGTCATGCTCGCTTCCTAGAGGGAACTGACAGTTGCTGCCAGAAACAAAAGTAAAAACAGCATTCTGACAAAAGGTAAGTATCTGTCATGCCTCTACAGTTTATTCTATTCCTCATCCTAAAAGGACAGAAATTCCACCGAGTGCTGCCACCTGAGTTAGAAACTACTTCTGAAAACTTCTAAAAATGACAAGGACGTAAACAAACAGAGTTTCAAAAACAAAGGCTAACACGATTAATGGAATGCAATTTTATAAGTGAAGACCTGCAAGTAACCTACCTAAGAGACAAGAGCACCTCAAGTACAAGTATTATGATAGGTTCTTTAACTTAAGAAGTAGACTAATCAAGCCTAGCACTGAGACAACATATTGATTATTTGCAATTTTAAAAGCTATTTAACTTTTCTTAAACCAGTATAAAAGTCACTAATTTAAAAGCTTCAGGGATTTAATAAAAAATTATTAATATATATATTAAATTGTCAGAAAATGAAACAGAAAAGCAACCCTCTCCATCACTCATCTCTCATCTCATAATGTGTATAGTTCCCTGAAAGCTGGGAAAATTCTTCTCTGCTACAGAACCTCAAGGAGTAGCGAGTGTAGCCCTAATTTAGCCCTGATAAATATCTCTGCTCTCTTATACCAACTGTTGCCTTTCAATCCTAATTTTCCACCAAATACAAAGATACTGTGTGGCAAAAGCTTTTCTTTTTTTCCTCCTTACATAGGTCACCAGCCTATTTCAGAAGGTAAAGTCAAAAGCTCCAAGTCATTTGGAGACACAGTTCCATATGAAGAGAAGCATACGCTAAATATACTTCTGAAGAAAAATAAAACTTCACAGACCAAGTTTCAAAACTCAATGCATTCCACAGCCTACAAAGAAATTACCTTACAAAATGACAACTTTTTAACTGAAATAAAGCTTGAGATATAGTTTGCAATGTCAAGGTGAAAAACAATGATTATCATCCTCTATTTTAAACTGACAAGTGCAAACTTCTAGCTCTTTAAAGATGGAGAAAGGCCCTTCAGGCTTTAGCAATTGGTTTTCTAGAAGCATCAAGATCTTATTAGTCAGAAATCCATTCAGAGGTTGGAAAACAGCTTACCACAACCTCATCTAGTACCTTTACATCAACCAACATCACCTCAATTTTGCCCGAATCAAGTTTTCTCAGTTTCCTTGCAAAACAAACTCCACTGGATTCATAGGAGGATGAAAGAGATGATCCTATGTAAACTCAATTTTCTGAAAACGCTGCAGGCAGATTTCCTCACTGTACTTTCCAAAAGCCTTTAAGTACACATTAAAACTAAGCAATGCTATAAGGCTTACTAAATCACACTCTCTGACACAAGGAGTAACTGTCAGGTCCTTTTACAATTACAATTAGTCACTGTACCCACCCCCTCCCACAGAACCAATAAAAACAAGCAAACAAAATCCCACCAACCCAAACATGTATGCAGGATTAAAACAATGTAGTCAATCACTGAGTCCCCAGAATAATTTTTACCAAATTTAGACCCCTACAATTTTAAATTTATAAGTGATTAGCTATCTGGTTATAGGGCTGATATCCAGTGTACTCAGTTTCCACTACTAATCTTAATTGTTACTTGCTGTAAAGGTTTAGACTAATCCCTGAACTTGTTTTCACGTAATAAACTTGCACAATGGCCTCTGTGCTTATACACCAGGTATATCTGTACACAGTATCATTAATTACAAATAACGCTGAGACACATTCTTCAGCATATTAAACCTGAATTTTCATTTCATTATTCATGTAATTACAATTACCATAATACAAAGTTAATGCAAAATTTATCAGTAACAAGATAAGATTACTTTGTTGATACAGCAGAGGTAACATGCTTACAAGGTAAAAGAGCTGAGAGGCATAGCAACTGGGGAGGGGATTGTAACAAAGAAATCAAACCAGGCAGCTAGTTGGGGCATAAATCTATACTTTGGCAGAGCCTTTCTGGTTAAATACCATATAATGTTTATTTGCAGAGCTATAAACCTGATTACTAAAGTAAGAGTTAATCTAGGATAAGCTGTTTCAGAGTTAACAAGCTTCAATTCTCAAACATTATCCCCCTACTGCTTTTCATTCACTGCAGGAATCCTTCCATGAAGAACGAGCTATTCCAATCTTCAAGAGAAAGCCAAAGGAACAATTGTATATCTTTAATATATCTTTGGAGCAGAAGCAACAATTCAGGTACTCTTTAAGGTCTGATCCACAGCTACCCTGAGCAGCACTACATTAGTCACAAGCAAGCCCAACCCCTCTCAGAGAGTATGCCATGGAAACTGCTATCTGTCATGTGCATGACCAGAAAGGCAAACCCAACGTAAAACTGCTCAAACCAGTTTCACTGACCACTTCTCTGAGTGACCTGTGAGGCAGGCGATATTGCATCATCTTGATGACAGCTTACAGTAAAGAAACAACTCAATTTTACTTGTTTATCACTGAAAATCCCTCTTAAAGCTATCTGTCATTAACATGGTATCTCCTTGCAGTACATTCTGCCCTCTCCCTTGCTGCAAAAATTCCTTCAGGGAATCATTCTCTTCCACAAACTTCCCCAAAAGAATTCCTGCTGCAAAGCTGCTGAACTGTATTGCAAGACACAGCAGGTGACAAGCAGAAAGCTGTAATTGAGAGCTATTTCACACACTAAGAAGAGTTAAATGTTACTGTACGGCATCTTTTCAAAAGCAGAGTACAAGTCTTCCTGAAATGAGATAAACATGTTAAGTTTTCATTGCCAAGGAGAAACTAATCAAATATTTACAATTAATAATAAAATAAAAATTGAAAAGCATGGTACTAGAAGGTACCACATCTAGAAATACATTAATTTTCAAATATATCAATCAGTGAGTCTACATGCAATCAGTAGACTAGCTATGATATTTTTCAGAAGTTTATTTGTTAAAAAGGGTCTTTAAGAAAAAATAACAGAAGAGAAAAAATATTTGTACTGAAAGGCTACAATGTACTTTTAAAGTAAATTTATTGTCAATTTTCCACTACCTACCATAGTGACCAAGAAAAAAAAAATTTGATTTTATTATCAAATGTGTTTATACCGAATGTTGAAAATTCATGTCTATGTAATCACTAAACTTCTCTCTCCTTATATTTACTTCCTTTATAAAACTCAGTAATTTTGGAAAATTGACATGCAGTAGCCTAAGAAAAAAGCCCTGAAATTTTAGTCCAATAGTACTAAACACATTGTTGAGCTAGAATTAGGTCAACAAGCTCTGGCTGTTTGGAAATACTAAAGCCATGTTAGTGGTCACTTTTTTTAAACAAACACATCCAGGTCTATCTCCTTTGACTATTATGGTACAGTCCAATTTGAAAAAACATATTAAATTCTAATGAAAAATACCACAATGAAAAAAAAAACCCCACCTTTCTTTGGTGCCTAGAAAATTAAAATAAGCTGTACTAAATTATAATAAAGATGAAACTCTTACCAAGGCTGGAAACCACAGAGCTTTCTTTTTATCCACACTGAAGCAGTCCACGCACACAACTTTTCCTAATAACTCATCACTTTGTTTCCTATCATCTTCATCTTCATCGCTGGAAGAGGATGAAGATTCTTCTTCAGGACTAAACAACAGAAAGAGACTTAAAACTCAACTATTCAAAACTTGCTTGTTATAATTACAGGAGATCCAAAGCTAATGGTCAAAGAGGCATAAATAATAGTGACTTGAATTGCCCGTTAGGTGTTTTGGCATAAAAATGAATTAAGTATTTATAATTAATTATATTATAGGAACAATTCAAACATTACAAACTTAGAAATGCACATCTACTAGAAATATATGCAAAAACCAAACAAAACACCATCATGCATCCATACAGAGGAAGAGAAATGCACTGTCAGAGCATTCAAAGTGAAACCATTCTGCCCTACAAAAACACTGTTCAAAAATATTGTTGCAGTTGTAGTTTTGGACCAATGTTAAGACAAACTGTTTTGGTTTTCCCTCTTAATCTCTCTATGCTTTTCCTTTAACAACCATACAGAACAGAAAGCTATTTTGAGAAAGGACCGATCACTGAAGAAGAAATATCAGATACAAAGATGAATAGCAAAGAGAAAAAGTAGTCTCTTTAGCCTTAAACAGTTCTTTAAAGATGTGCAGTGAAACATTTCTACGACTGTTTCAATTTCACATTGAATAAAGTGGTGGAATGTAAGCAGATGGGCCAAGGTGCAAATACAATTTGATTTAAAAAGGTTCTGGCTCATTGTTTGGACTGCTCAAGTACAAAGCTGCACCTGGTTTAAACCATATGAGGAGTCTAAACGTACAAAACCACTCCAACTAAAATTACCTGAGTAACAAAAAAATAAAAATTAAAAAAATCAGCACTCCTGACGCTCTCTCTCTATCTTTTCTTAATAGTCATCTTGAAGGTTAATTCTCAGCAAATACACAGTTATCTTCAATGAGCACAACAAGCATCATTTTTTAAAGCTATCTTTCATTTTTCACATAACTGCTTTTGAGTACAAAATTCAGTATTCACAAAAACCTCACAGTTAGCATTTGTGTAACAAAAGGCAACTGATCTACAGTCTAAGGTGAATGACTGTTTCCTTTTCCCCACCTTAATTTTATGTTATTTCCAGTGATGATAAAGCATTGTTTTGTTTTGGGTATTTTCCTCAACATCCTTTTTTTTTTTTTAAAGTAATGGTTTCTTTTAAAATATATGAAAGTCTTTCAGGCTGCTTTCTGGGGTTCAAGAATCTCTTGAGGGAAGAGAAAAAAAGTCAAAGACCAAAGAGAAAGCCAGAATTATTTTGGAGAGACTACTTCCTAGCTCAAATTGCAGAGATACTGGCATAACTGTCTTTTAACTCAGTTAACTCAGTATTAATCATAAGATAAAGATAAGTGTGTTGCTTCTGACATAATGTCCTGTACAGTTACAGAAACAGAGAAGACAACAACCCAAGAAGTCAGAGACACCAAGGACACTACATTCTCTGTGGTAATGCCAGCTTTTTCTTTCACTACATCACAAATTAGTAACTTAACAACTTTCTGAGTAAATTTATAGCTCCTCTACATATACAGGGCAACATTTATTTCAAGCTATCAAAAAGCGCAAAAAGGTAACCCAAGCACGAAAACCACTACACTTAAAAATTTTAAGCAAAACAAAAAACAAGAGCAAACAAGCAAAAAAATCCACACAAAAAACCCTTACAACCCACCCACAAACAACGAAGAATAGTCACTGGATTACTTAACACTGGTTTATCAAGACCACAACTACTAAGGATTTCGGCACAGGAAATCAAGACACTACGCTTGAACTTTGTTTTTCTATCAGTAAGCTTTGCTGCAAACCATAATAGAAGAAGTGGGCAGAAACTGTTGCACAGGAAGTTGCACCTGAAAATGAGGAAGAACTACTTTGCTGTGTGTGTGACCGAGCACTGGAACAGATTTTCCAGAGAAGTTGTGGAGTCTCTGTCACTGGAGATATTCCAGAGCCATCTGGACACAATCCTGTGTCATGTGCTTAAGGATGACCCTGCTTGAGCAGGAAGGTTGGACCAGATGCGCCACTGTGGTCCCTTCCAACCTACACATTCTGTAATTCTGTTATACTGTTCATCTATTTCTAAAAGCCCTTCAGAGATCCTGTAATGGGAAACCAAAGGTCTACAGGAGGATTCTGCTACCTTCCACAAAGGCTTCCTATCAGCTGGACAAAGACTGCATTGTAATGATTGTACCTTGAGTCCAACACATTCAAAACACTAACAGTCTACTACAGAGATGCTTCTCAATATAATTTAACATCACATTTCCATTTGGGATGTCACTTTTTTTTTTTAACTTAATAAAACCAAGAAAAAGCTCTTGCCTATACGTGGTACTATTTTAAAACTGATTGCATGAAGACTTTAAATGCTTGCATGCAACAATACACATGAACCTAGCTTTCAATCTGAGTGCTAAACAACACTTTTCATCCAGCCTCCTGTTTTTTTTAATAAGAGAAGCCCGAACATAAAAACAATAAAACTACACACACACTGAAAGCTTCAGAATTGAATACACACATCACAGATACCAAGATATTTAACTTACATATGATTGGATCTCCTGCCTCTGTTTGTTTTCTTTCCTATTACAGGAGTCCCAAAGTGTTCAGGATTGGTGAGTGGAAGCTGATCTAATGTCTGTTGAAATGAAAAAATACATTTGCATATACGTAAGAAAAACCTGGCATAAGTTATTCTCCAAACCACTTGCTTCACTGAAGTAATTTTTATCAACAGAGACTTTCTCATTACAAAAGAAATACAGAAGTACATCATACATATCATGCTTAGACTTTAAAAAAACAATGTGTTTTGTTTTGGGGGGAGTTTTCAACACTTTCTCTGCACCTCTGAATAATTAACTTTTGTGCAACATACACAGACAATTCTTCCCAGAAGTCCTGCCTTTGGACCATCAAAATAAAGAGAAATAATTATGAAATATTCTGCTGAACTGGCATATTCCATCTCTACCAGATTAATTTTCTGCCTGTCCTATCATTAGACTAAACACCCAATCACCTACTCAAAAATGAACAAAGGTCCCCTTTGAAATGAAGCTGTAAGATCACTCAGTACCAGCAAACACAACAAGTTACTTGTATTTTTTGTTAGTAATTCATACTTTTGATATGTGAGAGAGATTTTAAAACAGTTTTAAAGAGGCTGTTATATTGATAATTGAGAGGGTGCTAATTGACGCTTTATCAGCATCAAAACAAAAAGAGAGGGAGAGAAAAAACTTTTCCTCTTCAAGGGAGAATGCTTCAACAGAATAAATTCTTGGACATGCAGTATCTTCTTTCCCTAAGCCTGCTGTTAAACGTTTAAATGATAACCATTCCAGATTTGAAGGCTCCTGGTACACAAGAATTTTTTGTACAGTCAGTTATTCTTGTTCCTTGAAAGAAGATAGAAAGCCTTCCAAATTAGTTCTTTGACTTAAACTTTTTTGTCGTGTATGAATTCTTAAATGTGTAATACCAACAAGAATCTCAAAAGCATTCTGCATCAGAGAGAACTGACATAGGGACAATAAAACTGGCTTTTTAAAATCTAAAAATAAATGCATGACTACTTCCAAATGTGGTGGACACCCTAGAAGACTCTACAACACACACTTGGGAAGCAAAACCAGAACAAGACAACTGTAGGGCACCGGCCTAATTACAAAAGAAATTTAAGATGCAATTTTCCCTGCTGTGTAGCTGTGCAATCACAAGGCAATTATCAGAAATGCACAATGTGTTTCATTGAGAGCTGGTGACAGTGAATTGCATATCAGTGACTTCTGGCAAAACATCGAAAGTGTAGATGATAAAAAAAGAAGTAGCAGTCATCTGAATGTAAGGTTTCTTTGAATCTGACAAAATAATCTGAATTACTCTCATTCAGCCAAACAGGCCACAAAGCAATATATACAGACTAAAATTTTCAACCCGTTTACTATAAGGTAATACTCCTGAAACCATATTAAAATAGTATTTATGGAACAGAAGAAATCCAATCTTCAGTTATGCTGAGCATTAATAACAAAGAGCTAACTGAAGAACACCACAATCTTTAAAATTTTTGCATTTCTGTCTGAATCCAGATTTAGGCATCTAATTAGGCTCCCATTTTATGTGTTTAATCCTGATTTAGGATTCTAGAAGATAGCTGAATCTTCACAAGAATGCAGTACACAAGCAACAAACTCAGCTGACTACAATAATGACAGCATATTTATGTAGAGCAAGAAACCCCATCTTCAGTAGATGTCCAATAAGCAAACATGTTTGCATAAATCTGCCCATCAGTCCAGATTGTCTTACATAATATGAAGGAATAACCCTAGTTCTGAAATTCCAACTATTTGAAATGTGCTACAAATGTGTCCATACTTTAACGTGCAAGTCATCTCTAAGACGTGAACCAGCTCACAAATAGTTATAACTGTTGTTAAATAAACAAGTAACTGCAATTTATTATTGGCCTTTTAAAAGAAAAGCATCCATCTTTCAAGTTTATCAACTATTACAAATTGGATTTGATCATCAAAAATGCAGCAGAACTTAATTATGTGAAAACATGTACATTAGTTTTTTATAAATTATATTACTTTTCCTGTTATAATTATATTGTGATTTTCTCCTAATACTTAAGAGATAATTTTTTATACAATGCAAAATAGTTGCATGATCTCATGTTTTTTGTGTGATCTACAAGCTATGAATCATCAATAATACAACAATGAAAAAGATGAAATGCTGATTTTGTTTCTTAACTTACACATTTTGGTGAAATCTAATTGTATTTCTTGATTTTAAAAAAGAATAAGCCAGACCCTGTGGGCTGTACTTTGTGTAACCCCCATTTTTAGTAGCATGGATACACATAACATACTAAAACCTGAGGTAATAGAAGTATCACTTTTAAATTTTTCTAAACAAGAAGTTGTAATACAAAAATTCTTCAATTACCTCGCTTTCAGCAAAATGTCTTTCTCCTTTTAAACACAGGGAAGAGCGTCTCAGAGTCTTCTCATCACCATCATCAAATACTGTCACCAGATAGGAAGTGAGGAAAGAAAACAATTTTTTTTTTAACTCAGGATATTAATAAGTGACTTAGATGTCAGAAAGAATGGCATGCATATTCCTATAGTCAATCCTTAGAACAAAGCTATGCCTTGATAATGTTGTAGATCCAGTCAAGCATTTCACAGATTGAGCAAACACATAAGCTGCTCTCTCACCATAGCTACTTCATGTTTGCATATCTTAAAAAGAATCTGGAGTAATCAGTAGGTGAGCAGACAATTTGTAGACCAGGATTCAAAATAAAAAATCAACACACTAGAACGCAAAAACTGTTCTTCTAATATTTACAAGTCTTAAAGAATTTTATTACGTAACTAAAACTCCTCTGATATTCAAGTGGAAGCTGTACTTACCATGGGGAAACATAAATGGGTATTTATAGAAAAAAGGTTACAATTTAATGTTGTATGAGAGTTCAATGTCTTTATCTACTGACTTCATGCAATCATGCTATAAAACAACAGCAATATCAGACTACGGATGATGACAATAGTCAAAGTGCTGACAATCATCAAAACCAGCTGTACTGACAGAACTGTGGAGCTCCCAGTTTCTAGACTTTCTGCTACCTCTGCTATCACTAGGTCAACTGTTAACAAGTTCATAATACAGTTCATTCAGCTACATACATTATCCTTTTGAATCCTGAAATGCACTGCACACATTTAAGGTGAGGTCTTCAGAAGCTGATAAACTGGTCATATAAAAAGTAAACTTGTGTCTAGTCTTCTGTAGGTACATAACAGATGAAAACTTGGTGACAATTTCTGACTGTCAGGCTTTGCTGGCACTGTTCAGTGAAACAAGAACTGATCTCTTCTCCCCTTTTGAACAGTGATAACGATTATATTCTTGTTTCCACACAGCAGTGACCTTGAAGACTTTTGTGGGCACAGAAATAACCCCAGGATTAAAATATTACATTAAAAAAATTAAAAGTTTCAGCAGCTTCTTAACATGTCTCTTTCACCTTCACTTAAACCTCCATCAACAGATCAAAGTAACAGTATTAGGAAAACGGCTGTGGACCAGCAAGATTAGAGAGATTAATTTTAGCCATTCCTTGCTTTCAGACAGAGGGTGCTATACTCTTCAACATTTACTAATTTAATTAAAAATATACAAAAAGCAACAAGGTACATCAAAATTCTTGACTGGTATTTACTTGACATTAAAGAAACTTTTATCTAGTTCTGAGAATTTTTCATCCCTATATAAAATTCAGTACTGTCTATGACAAAACTTGCCTTTGTAACTACTATCCCCCAGCCTGTATTATATACTACAGTAATTGTTGAACACTGTTCAGTGATAAATATCAATTAGAGAGGCACATTTGTCACTTCAAAATCTGTTGAAAACTATCAATGACAAAAACTGCACACAAAACCACATAGATTTGGAACTGCATCTCAAATGGTCAACACATAATTAAGCCCCCCTTTGGTTAAGTGAAGGAGAAGTCAGGAGGTTCCTAATCCAGTTTGTGTTAATTAACGTAACAGTCTCCTTACATAATGAGAGATAAAAAAAAAGAACTATCCACTTCCAGAGACAAGCTAACTACAGCAGAGGTGAACCTATTCAGAGCTAGGTAGATAGCCACATAATGTGTCCTTTGTGGAAATCTGCTTGTAGTCTCTTCCCTGCCAGAGGGATTCTTAATCTTGTTCCATAACATGAACACTTTCAGAGGAAAAGCTTCACCTCCCTGAAAGACTTGTGTGGCCAGCATGGTACATGTGGCTTAATGCATATGACATTCTGATCTATTGGAATATCCTGAAAACAATCTACCGAGCAGGCATACAGTAGTGTAAAGCATTTAAAATCATGTATTCTGAAACTGCAAGAAAAAGGGAGAAAAAAATAGAGAACTTAATGTAACTAAAACCACTTTGAATTCTGTGAAAAAGCAAGGTAATGACAAAAAAAGTGCAGAAGGCGATAAGATTACTTTTGAATATGCAGAATTTTGCATTTTTTAGTAAAGCAAATAATGCTACAA
>VZRJ01005797.1:195-37199 GCA_013397565.1 Ptilonorhynchus violaceus | reverse complement strand
AAAAAGATCAACTCCCCCCCCCCCCCCCCCCCCAGTAAGCACAGACTTTAAGAGGCATTTATTAAGAGACATTATTTACCAGGACTGAAATAACGCGAGCTCTTTGAGGAACTTTTACAGGGCAAGCAAAACTAAGGACACTTCATGTATGTATGCATGTATGTATGTACATATGTATGTGTGTATATATATATTTACATAGGTATGCCTGTTATATTTACAGATTTATGCATATATATATATATACACACATACATACGCACATATACAGTGCTACTAATTTTAAAAGACTATACAAGTTGGGTTTTTATAAAAACTTAATGTAGTTCTTATCATTCTTTGCTAGGAAAGCAGTAGCACCAAAAAAGACACATAAGCAAACTGATGTACAATGTCTATTCAGACAACAGCTCATGAATACAAGACAGACAGGGATGCTCTTATAGCAACTTTGCCCATATTTCAGTGTTAAAAGAGTTCTCAAGCAGCCCCCAGAAGGTTATTCCTGTCCAGATACTGCTGCAATGGCATACATGGTCTTAAGGAACTTTTGGAAAGGTACTACTTTAAATCAGCCTATGCATTCACAAAGTTTTTGACCAAATCATAGTAATTTTATTCAATGTTAATGATTATTAAATCATTAACAATGCAAATAATTTTATGCTTCTCAGCAAGTTCTAGGACAACATTAGGTATCTGTTGGTTAAGATGTGTGCCAATTCTGAAATCTGGTAAATGACACCTATATCTTAAAGTAGGAATTTCACTCAGATCTGCAAAGTCATCACTGTCAGTAAAGGTAATTTCCATCTCATTCCACCCACCCTCCTGACAAATATTATTTTAATCATCTACAGCTAGCATCAATTCTCTATCAAAGTGCATTACACTGCCAGCAGCTGTGCTACTTTTACTGATTCTGCAAGGTCAACATGCTTTCGTCTACTTTTATCTACAAAACACAAGAATTGAGACTGAAACCCATACTTTGTCCTATTCCTCAAGTTCAGGATTTTGGACCTGAACTTTAGACCTGACGTTATATCAAAGATATCTGTCTTTGATTTGACATCACTTTGACTGCAACTTCATGACATCTACCTCCAAAATTTAATCTGCATGGATTCCTATCTTATTCTTCTTGCTGAACTAACTTCACACTTTCTCAGAAACATAAACATACACATACAACGCAGTTCTAACAGCAGCTACACCATTTTCTTCTTAAAAGCTCTTAGATCTGATCCACTTCTGTATTAATTACCAAAACACTATCTATAATGTTAATTCTTGTCTTTGTACTTTATGTTTCAATCCATCCTAACCCAGTCTCTCCCTCACAAATAGATTCTACTTCTCCAACAGGAAAACAGATATATTTTCTGCAACACTTATCTGTAAGATCTTATCTAAATTTAAGGCTCTATTCCTTTCTAGAAGGACTATGAGTAGGGAAAATTAAGTCTTTTCCTAGTTGTCCAACATCACTTCATTAATAACAGGCCATAATATCTCAAAAGAACTAAGTCTTGCTAAAGTTCTTTCAAGATCTAGCCTTCATCTTCCCACATCCCAGTTATCTACCCAGGAGAGGGTTATGTAGTTTCTCAAGTTATCAATAAATTTCCTCTATATAAATTTAAAAGAAAACCCCACCCTATATTTGCTTGACACCATGTGGATATATCATCTAACATCTGAAACATCACATTATAATGTGTGTTTTAACAGCAGCTGTTATAAGGGCTAACTCTGGCAATAGGGAAAAGTAAGTGTTGCAGCTTGTGTTTTAAAAACACTTGCTTTTTTTAAGGAAGTATGACAGCATACTTCAGAATATTTAACAACAGTACATTAAATATCTAAGAAGCAGTGACCAGTTATAGAGCAATTCACTAGGTCTTTATTTGGTGTCCCAATTTTACATTGTAAGAGGTACAGTTTCTTATAAAAACTCAAAATAAGAAGTTTATCTCCGAGGGTTTTTCACAAAAACTCTGAATACCTAAGCATCTCCAAAAAGTCTCTCTCACCATGCTTAGGAGATGTCCAGGTCACAGGCTTATTTTTAAGCCATGAATTTTATTCAAATACATAAACATTTCTCTTACCTACAGTGTACCAACTTGCATCTGTTAATTTGTTGATAACTGCTTCCTGGTAGGTTCCATCTGGATTCTTCACTTCCACAACAGTTCCTACCTAAAATACAGAACTCACTGAGCACTGGAGCATATCTAAAACTGGCAATGAAATCAACACTTTTGTATTAGCAAACAGAGATAATGTCTAACCTATTCCATGTTAAATATAACATTTTTCCAGCTTCACTCGAATATATGCATATCCCTCAAACTCCTTTTTTCATTCCTTTAAAATAAGCCAACTAACTGAGCTGATTATTTCCTGCCAGCAGGTGGGGAACAAGAACCAATTTGAGTGATGTCATTCTCTTGTATAAGAGCTTTACCATTAAATCCTCCAGCTGAGTTCTCCAAAGGAATGGTGACTAAAAATCGGAGCCAGCCATACTTCTTAGCTTTAAGGCAAAAAGAACAAAGAGGCTTGCACCAGCCTGTGCTGCATCCCCTTTAACTACAAAGCAAAAAGCTAACATGAAGAGTATACTACCTCTTAACTTTGTAGCATTACCTTTTATGCTTTGTGATCATATCTAGCCTGTGTAATAAGTTTAACTTTCCACTATCACCCCATACCGTATTTGCACATTTATGTCATAAAATAACAAAAAAAAGTGTTTCAAAGCATTAGCAAGATATAAACCAATTTTATTACCTTTAAGGGACCCTTTATGTGGTCATCTTGCACTTCCACTGTTGAAGAATCATGCCTAAAGGTTACCTAAAAAATATAATTCAACTGACAATCACTTGATACAATTGAGCAGCATAAGCACATGCAAATCTCAATAGCCCTTCTCTTACTCTCATTTTACAGTTAGTCACCATAATCATTCCCCTTGCTGAAAGCTGTTTTATTCATGTATTTTAGAAATATGAGGGACCAATTTTTTAGTCATCAAAACTTCTAAAATATATTTTATCTTTCACAATAGAATTATTATCTCTAAAAAAAATGACAGACAAGAGTTCACCAAAAATGTTTAAAGGCTCAAAATCATCCCTGCAGTTCTCTTAAATGATTTGAACTTCTCTAGTACCACAGCAAGAAAGGAGAAAGTTTCAAGAGTTCTGAGCACAACTCTTAAGAAACACGTACATTTCAATGCTTTGAAATCAAACAGTTTTAGCACCTATATCTTTTGCTGATTAAAGTGCATTTTTCACCTCACGTTTGAAAGACTCACAAAAGGAAAGTACAGGACACTGATGTCAACTAAACAAAATGAACAACTCCAAGAGCCTTTCAGTTAATGTCAGTCTAGCCTACACATAGAGTTAACTAGAAGGAAAGATAAAACCTGCTAACTTTTCAGTCCTTCAAAACTGGAGTAAGTAAATCCTGTACACATTTCCAAGGTATTTTTCCCTGTCATTCTCATAAAGATACAAAGGCTGTGTCTTTAAAACTACACAGTCTCTTCTCAGAAAAAAAATTGGTCTGGAAATTCAAATGTACTATTAAGTTATGTGTACCAGGTGCTGTAGACATTCACCTTTCATTTCATTCACAATTAACTTGGTTACACTGAAAGTCATAGGATCCTCCTATCAATTACATCTGAAGTTTTATTTCCACTCTGGTTTTAAAATTAGAGAAAACTGAGAACATTCATTTTATGTACATATGTACATTTATTAACACACACAAATGATGTTCTGATATTCACCAGAACATTCTCTTGGTATATGATGTTTTATTGAGTATTTGAAATCAGTAAGAATGTAACATGAGATTCAGCTGTGTAACAGTAATTTTCAACTACTGCAATCCTACATTAAACCTCAGGACTTGTTTCACAAGTGTACCCAAGATTATGTTCTTGCTATTGTTGAGAGCTTCACTGTAGCACACAGCAACAGCAAAATTTCCTTCAAAACAACAATGTTCTCTAACAACAGTTCTCCTACAGAGAGGAGATTTTAAGGAGTTTTGTAAATCTTGAAAGGAGCAAAAATCCAAGAACAGCACCTAAAACCAGGACTAAGGACAATCTATCTTGACTGGCTGATTAGAAAACAAATGCACTAAAATGCTATACTGCCTTTCAGGTGCCACTTCAGTGAAATAGTCATCTTGTCTATCTTCTGTCAGAACTACAGCAAAATATATAGCTGTGAGAGTATGTTCTTTTTAGAGCTGCTCATCTCACCTACGGATGGCAAATACTTCCTCTCCACCACACAGACAAAATCATACTTTGTAACCGTAAGGCAGACAAAGGTTTCAGGCTAGGAATTAACTGTGAAAAGACTACTCTTCTGAACTTCCTCCTGACAGATACAGGTATTTAATTCTCTCTTTGGAGGGATTTATCCAGAAAGCCAAAGTTAGTTAAGATGCAAAATAATCTGAAACCTAAGGTCACTAGTGGCTCGTGTGAAATATCCAGTATATCAATCCTGATTTAGAGACATCTGGTTTTACTTACTTTGTGTAAATATCTTAAATGTATTTTACAGCAAAAAGGAACTTTATCCAGAAACATGAGCCAGCCACAAGGTACTATGATGAAAGGTAAACAAAGCAAATTGCTATTGTGTATTCCAGAATGGTTTGTCTTTTTTAAGATGTCTTAAGGCTTTGACTCTTGAGGGGGAGATTTTTGATACCAACAGTTTTTGCTTCTTGAGATAGTCATACGTGCTCAAAAAATACTGATTATTAACAGAAATATTCAAACTCCAAACTCAGCGTGACACAACTGGCCTTTCTTGAAGCTGAGAAAAGTGATGTCAGTATTTATTAGTTGTTGCTTTTGATTCCCACAGTATTCAGCAGTGTGGAAACCTTTCTGTCTCAGGCAAAAGATTACGACATTCAGCACACCAACTTGGTTAGACTCAGTTGGAATTTCATTTTTCTTCACCATCCTGAAAAGACAGTCCTAGTAAGTCCTATTATAACAGAGGCTTAACTTGTTTCTGTTTAATAAAGACCTACACAGGAAACAGTTTCTTCTGAAACTTCTATGCAGGGTGCCCAAATACAAGTGGTGGCGGATGCTGCTGCTAATTGTTTTAGGAGATGCTGTCAAAATAAACTGGCTTAAATAACTCTAAAAAAAAAAAGCTGTAACAGATCTGATGAAGTAGACTAACACTCTTGCAACACCCAAAGTCTTGCCCTTTAGTCAAATTTGTACTGCCTTCAACACTTTCCAAAAGTGAAGGCAAATCTGAAGTTTTACTGCTTTCCATGATCAAGTGTGCAGTGCTGTTACATGTTACTGTAGAATTCCGTACCACGTACAGAACTTGCCAGAGATGCTAAACTGTGAAATACAGTACCTATTGATACTGAAATTGTAAGTACATAACACCTGCATTAAATTGAAAAAAGGTATCAAATTGTGCTAGCAATGGGAAAGTTGTGAAGGTATCCCCTCAAAATATTCTAGGAAGCAGAATTCAACAGAAGAAGAAAGCAGGTAAAAGGAGACACAATTAAATGTATTTTACTTGTCTGAAGATCACATATGCCATATTGAAAGAATTTTGTTGCCATCCTACTTTCTCAGCAGAACATCTAGTTATAAAACTTAAATGAATGCTTTACACTAAAATTAACAGTACTACATTAACTGAAGTTTCCTTCTCTTCTAGTAGTTCTAGAAGACTAAGGCATAAAATATATACTGGGACCAGAAGAAACTGTTAAGCAAGTGAAAAAAATTCCAGACAAAGCACACCTGATAATAAGAATCTTAGTTAGAGCTAATATTGGGGAAAGCATGCATGTGCCAGAAAGAGCTAAACAGATTTTCAGAGAAAATCAGAGGGTCACTGGTAAGTTCAAGGAATACACATTCCTGGTGGAGAAAAGACAATGTAAACAGATATTGTTACAGCAGTTACACATAAAAATCTCAACCACAAATCACATTACTCTACAAAGCAACAACAGTATTGGGCCTGAAATGCCCTAAGTGATACAATAACAGCAAAGACACACTCACACACACACAACTGTGTCCAGGGGACTTTGGGCACAATCTCCACAAAAAATTTAGAGAAACATTCTATTTCATGTCAAGTTTTCTGCAAAACGTTAGTGACAAAACTGGAAGTAATAAACCCATAAGAAAATATTCAGCACTGAATAATAGCAAGTGGCTATTTAAAGAGGTGGACTGAAAGTCCCCCGAAGAACTGAAATAAGTAAAGATTTGACATCTAGGCACAACACAATTCCTGTACTTAAAATACTGATGCTTAACAGCTTTACTAGCAATACTTAATCACTTAAACCCAATGGTTCTGTAAAGCAGAGACCAGCTGATGCTATTAAGAGTTATGACTAATGAAATGAAAAGACCACTAATTTGCTCTTTTGTCAAATTTAAGACTAAAATCTTCCTGTTGTATTTAACATTATTATCAAATAAGTGATAATAGTCCTTTCCACCAGGGTTTATGGAGAATGCCTGCTCTCTCCCTCATACACACCATAGGCAAAAATAAGCAATAGGATGAGGGCAGAGTCAAATAATGCACAACAGTTTATAGTGTGTAATAGTCTTCAATAACAGGTTATCACCACTCACATTTCACACATTTTTCACTTAAATTTACAGTAGATATAAGAAAAATATTTTGTCACTATAACTCTGTCACAGAGCAACAATCTAATTCGTGTTTTCTAGGTGGCTTTGATCCTTGCTCTGTAATATTTTTGTGTGAAGTTAAGAGGGAAAGCAGAAAAACAGTACCTCCTCCCAAATTAAAAACATTTAGGGCAACAGTATCCAAACAGAAATATATCGCCATATTGCAGTATAGACTTACTAAACAATAAAAATAAGCAATTGTTCTCTTCATTTCTAGAAATCATACATTAAATTTTCAAAGAATGTTAAAGCATATCTCTTGCAATCCCTTTCCAGAATTTTTATTTGTATTGCACATGGCTTATACTACTTCAGTCATTACCTATTTATCATAAAGCCTAGGTGAGATCCCCTGCTTGCTATTCTGTAGGACTGAATATGCCAAGTCTTTTCTGGAAGGCAGAAGGGTTTCAGATTATTCCTGAAGCATTATCTAGTTGGCAGTGCTAAATGGCAGTGACCTGTGCTCCTCAAGTAAAAGCAACCATATTAAACCTACTTTGAGTAGTCTTAGCTATTTTCTGGTAATATGCTCCCATACATAAGCCTACATGTCACATTTTAATAAATTACTTTAAGGGCAGCCTATGGCATTGAAGGTCAAAAACACGGGATACAAGCAGATGACAAAATAGTGACAGAAATGGAACATATTTACTTGTGTGGGAGTGGGGGAACCCCTCCCATCCCAACAATAATAAGCTTACTGTTATTTCAAAGACTGTACTGCTGGCCTTCAAGGATGGGACAGCCTCTTAGCTGTCCTGAAATTAAAAAGTTTCACATTGTGCCATTTTGAACATTAATAATTTTTTTACCCCCACCCTCAAAAAAGGTGTTTGCAGGAAAACCACATACCTTGACTTTTACAAGCCTTTTTGCTGTCTTGATCTTGGCTTCACAGAAGGCTCCTCTATACTTCGCACTCACATCAGTACCCACTGTGAGATAGGGAGGCTCATCAATTGCCTGGAACAGAAAGGAAAACAACTGCTTTTTAATTACTGACCACTGGCAATACAGCTCCCATGGTCTCCCCAGTTTTTGTGGACAAAGCATTACAAAACAGTCCAGTGAAACTTAAATTGACAGCATATGTGTATCACAGCAATAGAAACACAGAACACAACACTATGCTAATGCAGTGAATACAATTACAATCTCATAATATACACATATAATTCCACGATATAAGATCATAAATATAATAAATTTATACCACAATTATCTACAACAAGCATCACATAGGCTTGCAGCCTCTGCACCATGTGAAGACACAGCAGATGATCAATTCTGCTGCAATGGTGAAGGCCAACCAAGTGTTCTTTCTCCTTTAATTGCCTCAAGACGGGGTAAGTTGCATGAAGACACTGGTGTTTATTTCCCTCAAACAATTGAGATTCATTTTTCATTAGTAGATAGAACAACTCTGAAGAGACTTTGCTTTTTCACTTTTGAATAAAGTAAAGGATAAAGGTGGGTGCTCATCAGGAGAGCAGCCCATGGGCAAAGTACAGTAGGAGACTGACAGAGACTAAACACACAACGAAGGTGAAGGGTCCAGACAAAACACAAGGTTCTGTGACATGCCACACAGGAAGAGGTGACAACCAAACAAGGACACAAGAAATAGAAGAGGTGGGAAATAAGCAGGTTTGGGAATAGGAGGAGACCATAGGTCAAATCAGTATACAGAGTGAGCTCATAAAGGCGCTGTTCCTTCAGAGGGAGTCCATCTTCCCTCACACAACCTCTCCTAATGTAATCTGGGCAAGGAGATTCCAGATAACTGAACCACCTCAGTATCACTTCATAGACTGTGGGGGAGAAGAGGGAAGGCAGAGGGTGATAAGCAAGAGGAGTGAGGTTTGTTTCCAAGAGCTCAAGCCTCCATGGAGGCCCAGATAAGAGCTGAGGAAAGAGATCTAAACCGTTGTCTAAGTCACATCATGTTTCTGTGTCCCTACAGATTCAAACACAGCCTATAAAACACATCTCTAGCATATCCAGGCTCTCTGTGGGAAAAATACAGAGATAAATCTTCACAGGCATCAGAGACTGATACTATTTGAGACTGAGGTGTTTGCACTCAGCATCAGGTAATTCCCACTTTGAATTCCAATAGATCAGAAGTAAAGGCATGGGAATATGTACTTGAATGCTTCAACGCACAATTTTTCAAAAATTTAAGTTTTACAAAACTTGAAATTGAGAAACATAAGATGCTACAGGGTTAACTCCGTATTAATGATGTTTTTTACATTGACTCTGTTCCAGCCTACCTCCCATTGGCAGGTAATAGAATATATTTCTGAGTACTATAAAGTCATTATCAATTTGCACTTTCTAAGATCATCAGAAACATGAACCCACCAATGAACTCTTCCCTCCCTCCCTCTGGATGTGTGGTATGTGACTGCATGCAGACTAGTGGGATATACTATGCTGGTGGTAGTATATCCACGAACACCTATCCCTTCCTAATCCAGGCTTAATAACAATAAAACTCTGCTGAGATTAACAAGGAATCTGCTAAAAGTGTTGAGATTCTGAAATTCATTCCCTCCTTGCTTGTCCAACAGTACTTGCCTTTGAGGCAGGCTGCAGTGCTTTTCTCTTACTGCACTTGGAAGGATGCTGAAAGAGGGACTCAGATGGTGATACAATTGGTTTTGGTCAGTACTCTCACCAGAGTGAACCAGGCAGTGGTTGTCTCACACAATATAAATCTGAACAGAGGAAAGCAGCAATGTATTCTCTTGCAAAGACAGCAAAGTGCTAAGAGGGGAGCATCCCTCCTGCTCCTTTGCACTCTTTAATGAAGAAACTCATTCACTGCTACAGTGGTGAGAGCCTTTCATGCTAGTTCATTTTCGAAAGCTAAAAGAAAGTGTGGAGTACTGGGATTACTTCAACAAGAGTGACAGATGCCAGATAGGTCCACACAGATGCACACAGCTATGATTCTCCCATAAATAAACCTTAAAGAGCTGGTTGTCTCAGTATCAGTCTGTATTCCCTATACAGCCAAACAAATTATCACAAGACCAATCCATAATGTCAAGGCAAATTTACAGAAAATACAGAACACCTTTTCTTCCCTGCTATTGAACAATAACTAAAAAAAAAAAAAAAAAGATTCTGGAAACGAAGATAATCTGAAGCTCTGGTCTTTGACTGTTTGAAAATCCATGGCAAAGGAACAGGCAAGTCAACGATCAAACTTTGTAAGAATTTTAAATCCTGTTTAAAGATCGTAATCACTACTCTTGTGATTACTTTATCACTACTCTGACTTATTCTTAACAACATCTTCCAAAAAGAATACTCATTCAAAGAACAACATCTCTAAGAATTCATTTCTGTTACTAACACACAAGTTAATTTCAATTAATTTCTCTAGCCTAAATCTTTTGAAATTACTCTTACTCCTTTAACTGGAATTAGTTAATATTCACCTCCGTAAAGAATTTCAAAGAATAGCAAACATATGAACTATGTGATTACCAATGTAGGTATGTTTACTAGAAATACAGTATCGGAGTGGCTTTTGAGAGAAAAATTATGAAATTAGTTTCTTTAACCACCACTGTAAATCATTACACACTTTAAAACAACATGTGAAATCTTCAATGGATACATCCTGGATTTTTTTTCTGCAATTTTATTATTCCATTGAAAGACAAATTACATGGGCTTCCTCCTCCCCCCAAATCACTTAACTGAAATTTCCAAAATACTTCCCTCATTCTGACAGAGTAACAGCTGAAAGTGGTAAGTTAAAATAACTAGCAAAATGTGATGCATCATAGAGAATGTAAACCAGAAAAATAAACTGTAATGATCAAAGTCTGGCACTAATTTCAGATAATTCTTACCACGACTGTGTCATTTTCACCAACTCTGAGTCACCTGTTCTCAAGCAGGTTTTATTCAATTCCACCAACATCAGAGAGATTAAAAATTAGTATACAGCTATTTTTACCTGTTATCCCTTCCCTGCTTTGTGCTTACGTCATTAAATAGATGTCCTTACATTCAGACTGAATGTATCTTTGCCTATTTAATTCTGACATGTTTTATCAGGATTTGGTTTTATTCTTTTTATGCCTTCCAGAGTAGGTTATCAGAAAAAACAACACAGTATGCCAAAATGCAGCTAAAATCTGATACCATAGTTCAGTAACCTTGGAAAAGGTATTGCAGTACTGAAAATATCTTAACAAGAAGCATTGTAGTAGTCTTTAAAGGGAAGGGGGACTACCCTACAATACCTTTAAAAGTTCTGGGTTTCTTAAAATTATTGAAGACAATTTGAAGCAAAACTGTACTAGTCTCATATATTGCTGTCTCCAAATTTCTGGCTGCAGTCTCAGCTTTCACTTGATTTTAAAACCAGGTAATCTGAATCTGCATTTACATTTTATATCTGAACATAATCACTTGCACTTTATAGATAAGAATCATCTTTTCAGTAGCATATCATAGAACTGTCAATAAACCTTTGTCAACAGCAAAACGGAAAAGCATGCCCAGCACACGGCATCATTCATTTATAATGAGATCACGATGATCTTTCATTCAGAGCAGCTTCAATACACACCCCAGGATATCCTGTCAATGTTTCTATGTCTCTATACTCTTTCGAAAATCTTTCAGTTCCCACTGCAAGGAGGAGAAAAATGAAGCTGATGGCAGTATCTCGGCTTGTTCGTTTGGTTGTTTTACTATTGCCAGAAGACTGGCGTTGAGGGTCCTCATGGAAACCACTCCCCAAGCAAGCGCTTCCAAGAGGGATCACTGTTTTGTCTGCACGGATGACCGAGGCCAGGCTACCAGACCCTGCCGGGTGCCACCGGGAGACGGACACCCGTCCCCACACGGGTACCAGGGGAGGGCTGTACCCCGCGGGAGCGTGGGGCCGCAGCCAGGCGGGGGGCACGGAAGGGCTCTTTTGGGAAGAGACTGGGGCGAGCCCTGCCCCAGCATTCTCTGCAGTGGGGCGCTGAGCGCTCCCAGCGCCTCGAGGAGCTGCGGACAGCCGAGTGGATGCTCCAGTTTCGGCGAGGCCGCCGTAGAAAGACGGAGCCCGGGTGACTCATTTAGCTCATTGGCGGCGGCAGAAGAGCACCAGCGTTCCTCCGGGGACCTGGCGCTTTAAGGGGAGGGGCCGGAGCCGGGAAGCTGCCAGAAGTTTCTGGCTGCCCGAGCCAGCTCGGAGCGCTGCCGGCCGCCCGCGCCCTCTCCCCGAAGGCGGCCAGGGCTCCGGCAGATTAAGCGCGGATTGCCGTAAACTAAATTTGTTCCCTTAAGGCGATTGCCGGGTAAATCTGCACGCAGGGCTTCCCGGGAGCCTGCCGCTGCTGGAGTCGGGCACAGAGCACCGGCAGCGCCGGCTCCCGGGATCCGGCCGGGAAAACGCGCGAGCGCTGCCCGCGCCCCTGCAGTGCAGCTCCTCCGGAACGCCGCTGGAATGCCCCTGGCGTTGAATATCCTAAATCATCACCCAAATTACTATAAAAAAATTTCCGGCGCTGTCTTGGGTGAGCAAGAAGGGATAAAAAGGAAAGAACTTCCTGCAGTTTTGCACTTCCCATTAGGAAATCAAACTAATGGACAACTGCCATGCTACTACTAGCACTTAATTTTGTTTTATTAATGGGAATAGGATGAATAGTTTCTCTGCTATCTCGATTCACAACTGGTGTGCGCGGACGGGAGTCGCAGCACAGGCTGCCGCAGCTGAAAAGCTGGTTTACCACTTAAATAAGGAGCAGTCTCTAGGTGACCAGTCAGCAATTTCCACCAATTCAGAGGTTGAATTTTCTTTGGCAGGCAAAGCAGGCTGCTGGAAGGGTTCTGCTCCAGCCTTCGAGCTGATTATACCTGGAAGGATTGAAAAATGGCTAGATGCCCACATCATAAAACAACCTGCCCATCTTCTGAATTTGGACATTTACATCGGTATGAATACTTCTGGTCTTCCATGTCAGAGGGAAGAAACACGCGGGCCTCTCCAGAGCACTACGGAATACACATTTTAAACACTGCAATCTAAAATGGTAGCATCATGCTTTTACATACATTTTAAAGCTGTGAAGTCGGTTTTCCAGCATTTTTTTTTACACACTTATATATTTTTCCATCTACGTGGGATGAAATCATCCTCACACCTCTTCTTTAAACTGTGCTGCATTACTATATTCAAATTCCTTTGTAAAGTCTGTCATGCCATAGAGCAGCTGATAAAACTGCTTTACATTGTGCTTTAGCACATCTAATACGGGGTGTGTGAATGTATTATTTCTATCTCCTAATCTCTATTCCTCTGCATTATGCACAGGATGTTCCAAGTAAACCACATGAAAACAAGATTAAGTATTCAATCTAGAAACATAGCAGACATGGTTACTAGGGAAGCCTGTGGGACAGTTTTTGGATTAATATACAAAGAGAAAATCTTCCTTCACTCTTTCATATATAGGAAGTTTTAAGAGATTTCAGTTTGCATCAAACATTCAAAATTCAGCATTTATCTACTCTACAAGACTCTTGAGTAAAGAAACTAGTGAAACATTTCCAACAAGCAAAAACCACCCCAACAATCCCACAACTAGTGAAAAGAAAGGGCTGGTTTTGAAAATTCAACATTTGTTTAATTTCAATAATGAAGGTTCAGAAAAAGCTTGTTAAAGATTCAAGACTCTCTCCCCCTGACCTCACCCGGCATCCAAATTAATTACTGAGTTTCAAAAAGAAACATCACAAAGCTCAAAATCTGGTATTTTTTCTCCTCCATAGTAAGCATGAAGAGCAGTGGCAAAACTTTTTTCCTACTGCCGATGGTATTTTGAAATTATTTTTCCAAGGAAAGTGTTTTCTCATTCTTTGCCTATCGTCCATAATTTAAGATGGAAACACACTTCACAAGTGGAATCATTACACACATACTTGACTATTCCACCTACAATCATCCCAGTCCCACAACTGAGTGGGAAAACCCACCAACAACACCCCACTACTTCAATCCAAAATCAAGCCAAATCTTTAAGTCTTCTAATGAAGGGCAAAAATTCACATAGCTAGTAACCTAAATTCTCTTTCCATCCTGCAGAATTAGCACTCACCTCAAAGTCATTCAATAGGTTTTCAGAAACTTTTGGGGCAATGAAGACTTGAAAAGACTCCATTTTCAAAAACAGCAATTTTTTTTTTTTTAAACGAGTAAATCCAACATCTAGACAAGTTCTGAAGAACTGTCTTCATGACACAGGTGAAAAAGACACAAAGAAATCCATTAAAAATTGTCTCCCCAAATACTAAGATACTTAACTTATAGATTATTACCTTAAATACTTTCAAACTGCAGTTAAGTTCCACCCAAGAGCAGAGATCCACCTACACACTGCAGAATCAATCTTTTAATAAGCCAAATCACAGTATAATTAAGAGTGCAAGATTTTGCTTGCAGCTCAACCTGCTGTAGTTCGGAGGATGCTCAACTTTATAGTGATAGAAGACATCTTCAGGAAAAACTATTATTGTAACACTTTAATATACCCAATTTGGCAGACAGTAATACCTTTATAGTTGATTTCAAATATTTTGCTCATGTATTTTCGTAGCGACAAAGGTAAGAAATTTCTAAAACCTTTCTACAAACCACATCACCAAGGCACACAACTCCTCAGAGGCAAATGTATCTGAAACAAAAACTGAAGCCCAGAAGATAAAACAGTCCTTTTAAAAAAGTAAATCCATTGGCCCATCATCCACCTTCCAGAAATGAGAACACCGCAACAGGAAACGGGAGGAATTTTTCTGAAACTTGCAAACTACAAAATACAATAAAAGGCAGTGATGTTTTCCACATGAAAAGGCTATTACATGAAAACCCAAGTGTAAGAGGGTGCTTTGAGCAAATTGTCTTCTGGCTGAAAAATCAGATTTTGACTTTTGGTTTTGTTACTGTTGTACATTTCAGAGAAAGGCCAAACTATTAATTTTGAAAATTATGAAGGAAAATGGTTCAATTTTATCAATATTTGCTCACAAATCAAAATTATGGTAGGAAACAAACCAAACATTTAAAAGTTAAAAGGGGGAGAGAGGGCTTCTTGTAATGAAACCTATTTCCAGTTTCAATTTAAAGTCTACAGGAAGTTCCAAGTAATACCTCACCAATCTTGTAAACAAACATTATACAGCATATAACTGTGGCAAAAAGTCATTGTTGTCCGTCCCCTCAACCAAGTTGGAAGTTACTAGAACCTAGTGCACAGATGTCTGGAAGCATTAAACCAACTTTTGACAGCTTTAGCCTTCTCTGCAGGTACAAAGTGGATATTTTATTCCAAATTTTTCATTTTGATCAGTCCAATGCCAAGCTTATTTAAAGTTCTTAATGACTTGAAAGGGTTCAAAAGCTGATTTTCCTCTCCAAATAAAAATAAGCTGTGGAAAGGATTTACAGGTTCTAAGAGCATAAAGGACCAAGAGACCCAAAACAAGAAATTTCATTCAGTAATAAAAAGTAACACTTCTTTTATTTATTATATCTGTATTAAATGCAAAGTGGATTTTCATTATTTTTATTTATCTGTATAAAGTTGAATTTTTATGGAACTATGCTAAGTTGATGAATAAAATTATAAAAATATTTTAACTCTACTAACAAAATAAGAAATACTAATTCAAAGATTTTAAATGTTAGTCTACCCTAATCGCTGCCAAAGAGCAACTCAATTCTCCATCCAGAAATTTACTGAGTAGTGTAATTTCCAAACATCTAAACTGTAATTACCTCATTTCCTATTCAAAATAACAAATCCAGAAAGGTGACTATGCTTTAAAAAAATTACAGTATTTAGATTTTTTTTTCACCCTACCATACTGAATAAAACCCACTGAATTCTAATTCTGTTCCTAATTTGGTCACAGACTTGCTGCACCATGATGTGGCCCAGCAGGCAGGTACCAACTTTCAAGTCTGTAGAATGCGGGTAAAGCAGACCTTACTCAAAAGCAAACAGGCATTTGATGTTTTTCTCTAGTACTTTCAGACCTAAGAATGGAAATCTGTATTCTTTCTATCAGTATAGCATACCACTCTATAAAATGTTTTATTTAATAAAAATACTCCAGAACTGCTGATCAAGCTCTCTAAAAATAATACCAATTCTTTACAATTCCTTCTGTAGGTCTCTTGTTCTGTATTGCTGAAAGACTAGATGAAGAAAAGATACTTTGAATGCCTACTCCCGCTGTCTGTCCCCCTAAATATAAAATCTTTATTGAAGTCAATTATTGCCATAGCTACCAGATGCCAATTTTTTTCCTGTAAGGTTTAACTATATATTCAAACTATTTAACATTATAGTTTAGTACTATAAAATGGTGCAACTTCATTAATTTTGGCCAGACTTTTTTGTACATTTCAAGTCTGAACATTAAGTTTCTACATATGTACAGATAAAAAAGTAACAATTAATTTGAAATAAGGAGCTTCTCAGTGAAGACTTCTCTTTTAATCACAAATATTTGAAAGACGTCTTTCTTTCACATTTCCTGTGTTTAGTACAAAAACCAAAATTCATTCAAGTATGGAGAACTGTAAGTCAAAAAAAGGGAAGCAATCAGTAACATGTTTGTTATTAGAGGGTAAAATAATTTAGCAAAAACTATGTCCTTGATACCTAGCAATCTAAACTAAGTTAAATTCATTCTTTACATTGACAAACACTCTTTTTCCACCTAAAAGCTTCAGATAATGCTTAGGAGCATTATTTAAATTATTAGGTCTGGAAAACTTGCCACATTGTAAAAAATGTGCCAGAGTTCTGTCTAGAGATGCTGCTATGAAAAACTTGGGACGTTTCAGAGCAATGAAAAGAATGATATAATAATGATACGCTCGTGTTCCAAATGGATTGGAACAAAAACAAAGATCATTTGATAGTTTAACCAAACAAACCAGTCCAGGCTGTTCCTGAGCAAAATTATGAAGTGACTAAGAGACTATGTAAAGTCTGAAAAATCAACAGTTAATGAAATCTCAAGGGAAAAAACAAACAAATCTGCTTTTAAAACAATTAGATAATTCTTTGGCATTATTTCTATTTCCAGTCAAAGACAATTTAATGATTGTTTTCTTTTTAAGAAGTTAGTTGTACAGTAAATTCAGTATAACAGTACACAGAACAGGAAAATCTATATATATGAAATTTATTGTCTGTATTCCAGGTAACTGATAATACTGGCATTTTGGTTGACAGAAAAATATAATATTTTTAGATACTAAAACTGATAGCAGGCACAAGAATAGTGAATAGAAATTAAAATCAGGTAATTATCTAAGTATGTTGGGGTTTCTTTCACTGAAAATATGGCATATTACGATTCTGTTTATTATCAACAATTTTTAGATGTATTTTCTATTGTGTAAAACTTCAGAAGCAAATTCATGCTAAGTTGAAAAACTGAACCTTAAAAAAAAACACCACCAAAACTCAAACAAAACCAACACCCAAAAACCCAAACCCTAAACCATGACTCCTTTTTCTGAAAATACAAAATAAAATTTCTTGCCTTGGTTTACTTCCATACTTTGTACAATGCTTTCTAAACTAATTATGAGGAAAGAAAAGGGGGGAGGAGTTATTTTTGTTCCTAGGTTAGAACAGAAAGGGAAAGGTGAAGGGATGACATACTAATTCAAAATCCCCCAGCAGAATGAGATTTCTCAAACACTGACCCAAGTCAATTCACTAGCTACAGCTATGATTTTATTAGTCTGACAATGTTTAAGTATGTACTGATAAAATTACATTCCAAAATTTTAAGCATTTCTTTTAAGATGTTCTTTTGTATATTTGTATGAAATCATGACTGTAGCTGATGTGTAATTTAATATAAAGTACTTTTTAGAACACCACATTAAAATTATAACAGAATAACACATTAAATTACATCATTAGTGTGGTAAAAAATCATGTGTAGCCTTTGAATTTGGTTTTTGCCACTGTTCCTAGCTAGGAGAATGATGGGGGAAGTACCAAAAGTAATGTCAAACCTACACACAACTGTTGAACAATACAAAACAAAAAATATAAATACAAAACAAAGTGAAAGAACAGAATTTTCCTACTGAGAATCAATCCCTCCTAAAAACACATTATTTAGTAAGTTAAGCACACCCAATGGCTATGCACAAATCCAAGCATTCAGGAACTAAGGACATGTGCATGGTGGTTCTGGAGACAAAATGACTTTGTAGCAAAGAGTCAGCTGTACACCAGAGTCTACCAAAAGAATGGTAGTATAAAATGGCTAATGTCATACAGCAACACAAGAAATTTTAGACATGAGAGAGGATTTTAACTCTGCCATTTTAACTCATTGCTGCATAGTAATTCAGTGTAAAACTGCTGGCCAGGGACAAGACACTGAGAAAGAACTATGAAAATTAGTTTAGAAAATACCTACAAACAGACTGAAATAACTTAATGTAACCACTTTATCAAATATTAAATTACAATGGATGAGATTCCTGGGAAAAACAAAAACTTAATTACACATAAAAGGTTATCAAGGTCGTTCCTCTCAGCAGGATCATTTTAGCTGTATTATTCATAACAGGTGTCTGTAATATCTATTCTTAAATTTAGGAGTGAATATTCCACACACTCTGCAGTGTTTACAGGCTTTTCTATGACATCTCATCTAAACATTCCTTGCTATTGTTATTTCTCGTCTTATCAATACTGCAAATGGAGACAAGTGTACTTCTGCTTTGCAGCTTTCAAGAGATGCAACTCCTAAGAGTAATCCCATCTCAAAAAGAAAAAAAACAAAACAACTTATGGTGTGAATTTTACCTGTAAGTAAAATTTTTTTTTTTTTTATTTACCTATAAGCCTTGTATTTTTAACTATCTCTCTGGAGTTTGATTTAATTACCTCACATATTTCTTCTTGTTGGTGCCTAAAAATGGACATAGGTATGGCCTAATTAATTGCAAGAAAAGCAAATATAATTTCACACAATTTTCAAGTAATACTTTAACATTCCAGCATGGCATTTGCCTTTTTGGCAGAAGTATAACATTGCCTCATGTTTCATTTATTTTTTGGCTATTTTTCCAAGAACTGCCCCCCTCAGGAGGAGGGCATAGCATGCAGCACATTCCATTTTCAAAGGCAGTGAACTATTAATGTGGCCCACACCAAACCATGAAACGCTAGCATGTGTGTTGACTGTTGATGGCTCCCCAGCTCAGCCTGTTGGCTGCCTTCAGCCTCAGACGCTAAAACCTTCAGCGAGAAGGCAGCAAAGTTCTTGATTCGATGTGCTGGGAGTCTTGATGCATTGAATAAAGCACCCACCTCACTCCTCCAGAGGATATGGACTACTGCAAATCCACTACATGAAGCACCTTAACAGAAATGAGATGCCTGAACAAGTCACAAGTGCTTGCAGATAGGTTCTGTCCTAACCATCCAACAGAATCTATTCCCTACTTCATAAAGTAGTCTTACAAATTCTCTTCCTGCCCAGCAGAGAGAGCACCCAGTGCCACATGCCCACATGTTTATAACACAAAGGAGACTTCCAAAGTGCCATCACTAGCACTGAGAAGTATCACAAACACATGCAGGTTCACTACAGTCCTTCACTGTATTTGGCCTATAGTGTCAGACTCAAATGCTCTTTGACTGCATAGCAAAAAAAGCAATATTGCAGGGATCTTTAATCTTACAGTCTACGGCAGTAAAAATCCCATAGCTTCAGGATGAACACACTTTTTAGGTTTAAAAAAACCTATGTTAATATACTGTGTAACTAGTTGCTTGAAGAGATCATAAGGATTGATTAAAATACTCCATCTCTTCAAGGATTTAAGTCAACAGTCTTACTTTATACACATTAAAAGGATGATCAAGCAATATTTGAGGTAGCAGTTCAAAGTAGGCCTAATATGGCTATAGGTATTCACACTCAAATTCTGAATCAACAAGGAACTCCCATAGTTAAAACAAAATATTGTGATACGAGGCAGCAATAGAACACGAAGTCTTCTAAAACCTGTGCTTTTCAAGATTCTGTGAATTGCCCCATACACAAAACAGCCAATCAAAGTAATCAGAAAAATCACTCAGTCGAAGAAATACCAGCTTTACCACTTCTGATTTGTGCTGATGTATGTCAAAACTCATTTTGCCACCCCCAGGCACTTGTGCGATGTCTCAGACAGACAGGAAGTATGCACATGGTTTCATCTCTGGTTAGAGCTCAACTTACTTACCATAATACTAATTTTAAAAATACTCCATACACAACTCCACTCAGCAACAATCTGTTCACTTCTTTAGTTTTAAAAGCTCAACTGTTGCAGTCAGTCCCCACTTCCTCTCAACAAATTATGTAGGCCAAAGCTGGCTCCCTTGTACTTATATTCATTGCTCTGAAATCCTGCAATCTTGTGGCTATTACCACTGTGGGGTTTTTAGCCTCAAAGACATCCCCTTATAATGGATTAGAATTTCATAATGCATTTTTCTTAATGCTTACAAAAAATCTGGTAACTTAGCTTGTGTTTAATACAGTTGCTCATTAGATTTCCGAAATGGCAATATTCACAATGCTTTATCTCTTCAAAGGAACAGATGGAATAGGCCTTTTAGTTAAATTCAGGAGGGGAAGAAGAAAAATGGGGACTAAAGAAAAAAACATTTTAAGGGAGAAATTACTAACACAATTTCTGCTGTATTTGCAACCAGAATACACAGCTACCTGTATAAGAATCAAAATATGAATGTTTTGTGTAGAACTGTATAAGCTGACAAAGGGCAAGAAGCAAAACATCACGACAGCCTGAACGCTACAGAACTGACAGGAAACTTCTAAAAATGTAAGTGTTTTAAAACCTAACTGGTACAAAAGTATATGGCTTCTTTATGGTACAAATCTAATCAAACAGAACTCTTCTAAATGCAAGTCACCAATTTATTTGTTTTTCCCAATAACTTTGAATGATCATCAGGATGGAGTTTTGATCATTATACAAAGTTAAAAAATCAGTCTAGTAAAAATGGTTGAACCTATTCACTCCTCCAAGAAAGGCAGGAATGCTAAGATAAATACTCTAAAATCTCTGTGTACCTGCAGAAAACAACAAAAAAAATGTATCCAAAAAAAATAAATCCAGCAAAATGGGTTTAAACAATCCAAGCTGGTGACAGACACTACCTACTACCAACAGTAGTTCTTAATTTCTGAACCTGGGAAAGGTGGGGAGGAGGTGTGTTCTGCTAGATGTTCACCACCAGCAGTTAAAACAGATGGTGTGTTCTTTCATATTTCTTTTGTGAGTTCAATTAACAACTCACAAGTGTAGAAGGGGAACGGTTTGGCCCTCCAAACTCAAATCCACATGAATGATGCCTCTCCTTGTCCATCCTTCCTTTTGCATCTGTTGTGACACACCTTTGATTAAGAGCTAAAGTGCTCCAACTCACCAATTCGACATACAGCTACTTGTTTCTGTTACTTTTGGTAACTAAGTTTGCTTTCACTTTAGTACGTTGTATCATTTCACTGTAAGATCAGACACCAGCGTTAACAAAGTAGATGAGGATAAATCAATGGGCAAATTGGCAGCCTGCCTCAAACTACAACATGAAGTAGTACTCCACAATAATTTAGAACTTGTAAGGTTCTCGCAAAGAAATCACAGAAATTTCAAAGCTTAGAAAATAATCCTCTTCTTTTCCCCACCACTTCCTGTGGGTGTTTGATAGCATTTTCTATATTTATCTTTTCATTGCACACTCTAGATCTTTAATTTCTTTTTTGCCAAATTCCAAAAATTGAAGGTATGAGGCCCCTAGCTAGGATGAGGAAGATGACATTTACCATAGTACCTTTTTTTTTCTTGAATACCTTAATAGTCAAGCTAACTGTCTCTTCTTCAAATGGGTGTCAAACAAACAGCTTTCAGTCAAACATCTCCACTAAAACCCTGAAGTGGCTTTAAACTGGCTGAAAGCACTTCAACACTGGAGTATATGCAAGGTCAAAAACAAGTTTGTATTCGAAGTTTAATCTACTTGGATAGCACTCAAAAAAACCAGTTAATGTTAAGTTTTATATCCAGCACACATTATTTGCAAACAAAGCAGGTATTAAATGATTTAACTGAGCATTCTCTAGGAACAGATTGTCTGTTGTTTTTTATAGAGAACTAGCAAAGCACCAGTGGTAAACTAGTTGTAAACTACATCACAGAACAACACATTTTTTTAATTAATCTGTTTTTGTAAAATAAGAAGTCCAATTGTAAACTGAGAACTAATTTCAAGATTAATTTCAAAAATTTCAGAATTTCCCACAAAATAGACACTTTGCTTAATTCAATTTATAAATGGGATCAGTCCTGTCAAAAACCACTGCTTGGTTTGACATTCCTGAAAAATGTGGTATTTAATGTGACTAGACTACAGATAACTTGTACCAAGATGGTGATCCAGTGTTGAGACAGTCTTTAAAAGTCCTTCAAGGGGCAGAGATCTACAGCAGAACAAGAAAATTAATGAGAACCATAGAGCTGGACAAGCGAGATTGCTCACAAATCGCAAGACTACCTTGCACAGGGTAACTCCACTGAGTTTAACAGCAGCAGCAGACACTAAGCACACTTGAATCCTGAACACCTCTTTCAGGTTACACCACACTGGCAAAGAAATCAAAATACAAGAAAACATGCTTTCAGTGGTCTCATGGTCTTGCATGGATTTAACCGGGGGATCCCATTAGCACTGTTTGACACAGCATATGCACTCACAGATGCACTACAGTTACAGGAGTGTGAATATGTGCAAACTTTCTCCCCTCTTCATAGAGCTTGACATTGCTATTAAAAACATTACCTAAAGGAAGGTTCAATATCACCGCAAAGATAATTTCATTCAATTACATCTCTGGCATCTAATTTCTTCTGATAAATTCAGACTTGGTGGAGATAGTCATCTAAGTCCCTATTTCAGACTATATTAAATTAAAAGCATACAGCACAAAGATACCTTACATATAGAAAAAAACTTCTGTTTTCTCTACCATCTTGCCTTTTGTTTTTCTCCTGGCTTTCCTGAACGGTTGTTCTCATCTCAGACAAAGTGCAAGGCTCCGATTCACCAAGATACAAACACAAGTAACAAAACCTGAAGATGCACTTTAGAACCTTCAAACCAGGCTCTCCTTTCCTTTCCAGTGACTTGCTCTGAAAAACTATCCTCGAATTTCTCCCCTGGCTTCAGGAGACTTAGCATGCACAGACCAACAGTCTGTCTTCCTTTCTAGGTCAGTGCCAGCAATAACTTTTAAGACTCTCATTTTGCAAACTAGGCAAACTCAAAATACGTTTCACTTGTTTTGGGTTTTGGACAATGTTTGAATTCAACTAGATACACACTAATCCCTACACTTTTCCTTAGGTTTTAGTGTAAGCGAATCCTTATTTGGAACATCTTGACAGATCTTCATTCCTGGTCTAAACCAGCCATTTATTCCTCACCAGTAACCTGCTACGCTATTCTTCAGTCTCCAAGGGAGAAGATTACACAACAGCTAACAAAACACATCTCAATCGGATAAAACAACTAACACATTGAGAGTGCAATATTTTGGCTTTAAAATAGCAAGCTCTTATATTTGGCTTTCCTGGAATTCCCTATGCCACAATTATGCATTTGAAACATCTAATAGAATGTAATTGTAATGAAATTCAAAGGCAAGCTAGCCAACTAACTGAACCTTTTAAATAACTGTAAGAAATTCCTAGGTATTAAAATATATACATATGTGTTTGTGTGTGTGTGCATATGAGTAAGTGTAAACTTGATCACTATTACCTTTGCAGCATAAATTTTTGAAAGTAAAAATTATAAGTATTATCCTTTGCAGGTATATCTACACTGGTCTCTTTGCAATGTCATTGGCATGATACATTCTAGATATGTTTTTCAGTGTCCTACAAATTACCCTCTCCTATGTTTTCTTCCCTTTTACTCTTATCAAATACTTATTTTTCTCTCCAAGCTTCCTGTGAATAACATTCTTCTTCCTAATAAACAATTATTTTACATTACATTAGCAAAGATACAAATCGCATACAATAACTACACACATGCAAAACATCAGTAATACTTCAGCTTTAGTCCACACAGAGGCTGTATTTTTCTATCATCTGGAGTACAGTCCTACAATCTTCAAACTGGTTGTAAATTATACTACAATACAAATACCTATCTCCAGACTATCTTTCTTTTATAGGGATATGTATATCTGTCTTTACAGAAATACATTACACCAGTCAAAATAGTACAAAAATTCTTCAGCTTCCTCTCTCAGTAAAAAAAAAAGGGGGAAAAAACTCCATAAAAATTTAAAGCATCTACAACTATTGCATGTGCAAAGAAAAAGGTGACAATACATATGCAAATAAATACAATTACATAAGAAGAGTTACATTAGCCAAAGTTTTTCAATGTTCTGATTTCCCCCTAATATTGTAACAGAGCTATAGGTCCCTGAATAATGAACAGGCCTATTAACAACAAGCTTGCTTAATATGTATCTTAAAATCTCCTTAGAAACAGGCCACAGAAGCCATAGCACTACATTAAAGACAATGAGAAGGCAGCTTTTGGAGACAAGACACAAATAAGGTTAAAGAGAAGTGAAGTATTAGCACTACTATACACACACTCACACTATGTAGAAGCATCCAAGCAGCATAGAAACCAATTCAAATTAAGATTGGTCTGCCATTTCTCTAAAATGGTTGCTTAAGAGTACAGACAGCTCCCAGTCAAGAAGAGCAGACAGTAGACTGGTTAAAACTGTAGCTATACAACCAATTATAATCACATAACTAATTATCTGTGCCTGGAAGAGAAAGAAAGCCCTCTTATTTTCTGTTAAAGCTCATGTTTCTTACCAGCACCTATTGGGCCACTGCTGTCATGTAAGACACCCACATCCTTGCAGAACACAGATGTCTTAACTAAGCTGGGCACTGGTTAGCTAGGGCAGCACAGAAATTAGCACAGTGAATAATTTACCCAGGAAAACTGCAGTAAATTATAACTCATACTGACAAACAGACTACTTCTACTACTGAATAAATTTCCAATATTGAATAAACTTGATTTTCACTAATGTAATCTTCTTCCAGAAAAATATAAACATTATTTTCCACAATACACTTTTGTTTCAAATAGTTCCCCAAACTATTAATTAAATTATCTTTCCCTCCCTCCCCAAGTTGAAAAAACTAACAACTTACTTGTATATTCCACTTTCCCCAGATTAATAGAAATAAATGCCAGGATTATGTCTTCTGGAGGAAGATATACATAACTCAGTAAAACTGCATATGGGTTAAAAAAAAAAAGTGAGGACTGAAATTTCAAGTCCACAGATTTTATTTTTTCTCTTTTTTCATCATAAAAACTACACTATCTTTAAAAATATTCTTCTATGAGCTAGTTTTACAAGTTTCATAACTTGCAGGAACACAATTCCTAACTTATAGAAATCTAACAAACATAAGCACACATGCAAGCTTCTCTCCCACCTCAGTGAATTTTTGGAGAATTCTACTGGCCAAATACTCTTGCATGGTCAGTAGCACGAGTATTAAAAGAAAGAGAAATTATCAATTTTTCTTATTCCTCTCCACAACAGCATTCACCTTGCAGAGTTGTTCTCTACCTATATGCAAGAGTTCAATACTTAAGTTTGTGAAACGAGGTTTGGGGGGAAAAGGCAAAATGTAGTCAATATGGCAACTATTCAAAACAGTGGTGCAACCTTCTCCTGTTCAAGTAAGTCCTACTTTTTGAAAATCCTGTCAAGAATTTTCCATCAGAAAATACCCATACCAAACCAAGCATGCAAGCATTAAAAATAAAACAGATATTAAGAAAACAGAAATACCCAGCTGAAGACAAGTTTAGAGGAGATTTATCAAGTGCTGCATAATTATGAAGACATATTTTAGGTGTATGCTACACAGTGTAAGTGCCACTGTAGTAATATAGGGAATAAGACTAATACATAAGCAGTCAGTATTCAGTTCAGTTACCTTTCAGAATTTAAGGAATTAAAGAACTTAAACTACTTGTTTCATACCTTTTATCCAATTTATCTACCCAGAATACTTCAGTTTCTTTGGCTAGTCATTGCTGCACCTGTTTCCAAAACATCTTCAGCTGGCTTAGCCTGTGACTAATGGCAGCCATTTTCAGGGAGTGACTATTTAACGAAAGATCCTTGCTCAGATTCCACAAAACTCTTCAATATATTCAAGAACAGAGAATAAAATTTTTGAAGTTGCATAGGTGGTATAAGGGTCTGTTCACTGCTTTCAAGTGTGCTGAAGCTATTATGTAAAGTCCAGTTTTTTTCTTACAAGTCTTTAAGCCTCTTATACTAAAACCTTCATTTTTTTAGCCTCTTTTCAAAAAGTAACATTTAGGATTACTAAAGTGAAAGAGGAAAAAGTCCACCTTAAGTTTTTGTTGATAGTCATTTGTATGTTGACAATTCTACTGTTACTTTCCACATGAAACCTTGTTCTGTTCTCAAAAGTTGAACAAGAGGCACCACAAGGTCTTCAGTTCTGAGAAACAATGCAGGATTCTCACAATGTCTATCAATAAAACATCAGTGTCTTCATCAAATCACCAGGTTACAGTATCAATTTCATATGCCAATGAAATTCTAATCAACTATATGTTTATGATCAATTTTTTTTCCCTAAGCCTAAGAAGATAATTGAAGAGAAATTCTGAAATACATGACTCAACGGATAAGCCTAATCTTCCAATACTACCGCATGACTAATCAGTCCAATGTAACATTTATTTTCACAGAAATATTGTGCATCACCACTGCTAGAAGACGAATACCCAGCTAAAGCATTCACACCGGCCTTACTAAGCTATTGATGTGTGCCCACATACTACTTGGCTGGAATGTTGTTTCAGTGGACACAAAAGCTGTATTAAGAGAAACTGCCAGAAAAAAAAAAAAAAAGATGTTGCAGTTCCTTTAAGTCTAATGAGTTTTCTTGTAAACACAAGTCCCATCTGCAGATTGCATTCAAGTACTGCAGCGGTTTGGGGTTTTTTACCAAGTTCAATTCTGAGCAAACACAGCAAGGATATCCAGCTACAACAGTAACATAGCAAAGTTCTGGAACTGTATTTAGATTTGTCTGAAATCAAGCACCTGAAGTTTGCCATTTACTTTTGGGTCTTTGTTTGTTTGTTTTAATACATGTATTTCTATGAAGATCTTAAAAGCTAAGTTGCTTCCTCAAAACTCCAACTAAATAAATACAATATATATAACTAGAGAAACTTGATGAGGCCAGCTTAAGTATCATGGATAATTTTTATTCCACATAATAAATGCTATGTTTAATATTTATTGTCAGACCATAATTAGGATTTTATTACACCATTTCAAATGTTCAAACAAGTGCTGTTGGATAGCAAGTTACTCCAGTCAGAAACTGGCAGATTATTCTCTATTTTAATGCAAAAAAGAGCAAGTACAATTTTACTGAACTGAAATCAGTGCTACTGGAGATACAAATAAAAACATACCACACTAATTTAAAGCTGACCTACTACCACTTAAGTTGCTATTTAGATGCTATCAATGCCATACACACTGCCAGAGAAAAAGTCTGTCATACAGGACATACACCTATCTCTCTCATACATATTATTATTATTATTATTATTATTATTATTATTATTATTCTGTCACCCAAAGAGAATTTGTCTTACTATATAGAATGTAACAAAAGCAGCTCATTCACTTGCATCTAAAAACCTAAATCACTCTACAGTGGCAACTCTAAGTGTACATATAAATACGTACTTTGTATTATGTACAATGTATGAAATAGAAGATTTTTTCCATAAAGTTTACTTTATCAATCCAAATATTTTGGCTTGCATCAGGCAAAGTAAAATGAAATCAGAGTATCTGCTCAACAGCCAAAGAGGTACTAACAAAGAAAAACTGAATTAGTGGAGAAAGACATCTAATATACATACTAATACTTTCTGGAACTTCATGCTAAATTATTCCAGGGAACACACTTGGCAGCAGCCTTGGCACTACAATTCTAAAATGGATCAAGAATATCAGAATATACTGGAACAGTGACTCTGCAGGTTTCAGCTCATGTATCTACTACTGTGTGTCATCAGGTGACACAACCTTTTGTACTACTTGATTTTTAGGAATGTAAAAACTGCACTAGTAATCCGTGAGTAAAGGAATGAATCTGAAATTTAATGTCTTAAATTGTCCAACATTGCAGGAAAATAGGCATGAAATTCTGCAAAGAACACAAAGACACGACGACGTTACCCAAATCATGTTCTATGTGTAAATGTATGTGGATTGTCATTGTAAAGTTCTGGAAGAGCACCTCAGAATTAATCTGCATTTACAAAATGGAAATGACTCAAAGCTGAATTATTGTCTCCATTTTCGTCTCTGTTCCAGGCAGGAAGGTATTGGAACACATCATACTCTAATTTCCAAACAGTAGTGCAGTCTTACTTATAGTGAAGTATTTCATTATCTCCCTTCACGCACACCTAGCAAGACAACCTTCTAAAGAAACAGAAGTGGAAATGTATAAAATTATTGCTATGTTTTCAAAAATGCATTTGTATTTATGGGCGCACAAAGATTAAACATTATATATATTTTATTTCTAAGTTTAGTGATTTAATGTGAAGTAACATTCATTTAATATTATAGCAACATCTATCTTTCAATAAGCAGAGCAGTAAAGTAATTTAAAAAGTAAAAACACATATTCCATTACAAATTCCTGAATTCTGAAATGCTGGTATAACATGTGCTCATTTTAAAAAGTGTCTCAATCCCTTATTATTTCTCCCAGGAAAAGAAGTCACACCAACCTAAGTGTCACAGCATTAACAAAAAGATTAAGTTAACACTCTTTCACTTGAATACTCATACAGGATATTGGAAAGTCTCTTCCACCATTCTAAATTAATTTAAAGTATTCTTTGTAATCTCAGAAGAATGTATTCCCCATTTATTTCTAAGAAAACATGAAGTGGACTATTTCAAATGTACAAACAAGATTTAGTGCTTGCAATCTGGTATTGAGCGGACAGCTGAAAATAGGAAGGAAAAAAAAAAATTATCAGAGTGGATCAGGTTACCCTGCCACAAAATTTTTCAGATCAGAAGAGAATGTGAAAAAGCAAACAAATTACTCCCTACTACAATATTTATTACTAGCTGAAACCTTGCATCAGATACACTTGGATCTGAATTTTGCTGAAGTCAAATCCCATTTCCCAAATCCCATTTAGAAGGATTGTCTACACAGTAAGGAATACTAAGTTAGAAGGACACGTAAGAGGGAAAGGGAAAGGGAAGGAATCACAGATAAAAGCTCAGCAAGAACCCTGGTTCTTGGAAAGGAAGATAACATCATCCAAATATCTGCGTTGAGTTTCTGATAATAAACAGAAAATGTCATACACCTCATTCTACCATCTCCAACTAGCACTAATACCCAACTGTCACTAAGTCTCCACTTGTCTACCCGTAAATGTACGGCCCTTCTTAACACACACACACACACATCGAAACAAAAAAAAATTTCGAAAGTTTGACTTCTATTCCCTTCAATTTCCTTATCAAAGAGTGATGAGAGTGATGTAATTTCTCTCGAAATTATCATTTCCTATTGTTTTAACTTGGAATAAAGGTAGTATAATTGCTTACATCTTCTACTCATTGCTAAAAACACCTATGGTCAGAACATATCGTTAACGTAAGTATTAGGTACATGAAGCCTGTTACCTTTACAGGATAGAAATCTAACATTCATAAATATTTTTCTGCAGAAAATTATAATACCAACTGTTTCTCTAATTTACGAGGAAAAATATATATAATTGTTATTAATGGTATTCTTTCCAAATACTGAATAAGAACTTGAGAGAGGAGGGGAAGCAAAGCTTATATTGGCCTCCTCAGAAAAATTCTTTTGTCTGATACCATCTCTTCTTTAAGACCTCTCCACATTTTGAAATTAATGTTTATCATACTGAAAATTAAATTTTATTCAACCCCTTCAAAGATACAGCATGAATTCTATTTAATCTTTTCTCTCAACATCTTCTAGAAAATATGGATTCAAACCTATAGAGAAGTCCAGTGTTCTAGATAGCAAGCAAGCACAAAAACCCCGCTATGGCAATTTGACCTGTACAGAGTTTACAAAATGTTTAGCCTAATGACTGTAAACTGCTTAACATGGCAGAGGGATGGGGAAGAATGTGTGTTCACATGCAGTTTAAACCAATCCATATCAGTCTTGGTGCACTTCTGCTTTTGCATCCTTTCTTCCTCTGCCAGGGATCAGCCAGGACAGGGACTGTCTACAGCTGAAGAGTACATGTATCTGATTGTTCTTAATTTCAGCTTAGTTCCACGTACTCTGGGACCACATAAACGGATTGCTAGCACAGAAGACAACAAGAATAAACAGCCAGGAGTGGAAGAAGGAGACAAGACCGCATTCTTCTGTGACTATACAAGCCTAATTTGACAAACTACTTATGAAACAAAATCCTTTACGACAGGTTGTCGGGGGACAAACCAACAGATTAAACAGTGAGAACAGCAAACTCACTCTTCTGCCTAAGAACAGTGTTATTCACATTAGTCCAACCTGGATGACGTGCCCTGCAACAGAGCTCTATAGATGTTTGCATTCACACTGATCTTAAATGATAACTGATGAATGCTGTCGCTAAATAGTTTCTCCTTAAGGTGATCTGCTTAAGTCACCATCAAAGACTAGATACTTTGGGAGTTTTGCATGCTAAAAAGTCTTTTCTTTGGTGTATTGACTACCATCTTCACTCCAGAGCATATACAGGCTCAAAGACAACAGCAATGGGAACAAGCAACTCCAGGTTAACTGGAGATGACTACTGGTTTTGCTCACAGTAAGGAAAATGCCTTCTCACACTTCAGCATAATGTTTCTGCTTAGCTCATAGCAAGAATCTTCTTCATAGTGAAGACAGGTTCAGGAACCCCCAAAACAGTACTCCACATTCATTTAATTAATACACACTCACTCTGGAAGTCACCATGACAGTGGGCACACATGATGCAGCTGGGTCATTCCAGTCCTAGTTTTCTACAGGTAACTCAGCAACACCCTCCACCACCCTGCTCTGACATTCTCACAACTGGCTTTCCTGAGCTTGCTTACAAACACTTCTTGCTAAACAGGTCATGGCTGTTTTATAGTCTGCCAAGGAAAAAAAAAAAAAGACAATAGTGCTCTCTTTATTGAATTTCTCCCCTGGTTCAAACTAATCTTCAGAAGGAAAAATAGATGTCTTGTCAAGTATTGAATATGAAAGTGGCTTGTTGTCTTTTCCTTACTTTAATTCCCTGAAATATCCCCTCATCTGATCACCCCATGTTAACAGAAAAAAGAACAAAAAACCCAACTACCCAGATTTATGACCTTCCATCAAAACCTTTTAAAATGATTATTCTAACATATTAAATCACTAACATTTAGCTTAGGCATGGGGCTAAACAGTTTTCCTTAGTTCCCTGGAGGTCTTCTGAAGTCTTCTAGAAGTCTTTAAAAATCCATTCCATGCACATATCCAAGCAAATATCCAGTGACTGATAGCAAGCACAGTAACTGGACAACACTAAGTGCTAGATAGAAAAGCAAGAAAGTAGTATTTTTTACCAAAACACATCAACTAAAAAGCAAGCAGCCACAATACCTGATTTCCCAACATTTCTCAACTGTGACCTGAATCACATTTAAGGCAGAAACAGTTCCAGATCCATGTTTTTCAGCTTTGTACATTTCAGTAAAAGCTGCTGAAGGGCCTATTAACTAGAAATGCAGAGAATCTAACTGTTGCATTTCACAACAGGTAGTGAACAGAAAGTGGGTTAACTACTTTCAAGTAAGTATGAACTGATAAATAATCGAGCATTTGGATGGCTGCATATCACATTAGGGTGCCAAGTAAATTTAAGCTTTAAGTTTTTCTATAAAATCTGTTACCTTTTTCAAATGGGGACACCTCAAGCTCCCTTTTTTCTTCAGCCTATTATAAAAGCAAATGTTTCTAAGGAAAATGTGTGTATCTGTAGGATTTAAATAAAAATTTGAAACCAATTTGTGACAACAGTATCATTTCTATCTTTCTCAAAGTTAGCACTTATTTTTTTCAGTTTACACAAATCAGCAAAGCATTCAGATTAGGTATTTGATAGTGATTGTAAAGCTTCATATCGCAAAACCATTGCATTTTCTTTTGAAGGGTTTTTCAGCTACAATGCAGAATTTCTTTGAAAATAGACATGCAATGTGTATCACAGCATGCTTCTGCTCTACACGTATACAATACTTGTTTTGGATTACAAAGTGATTGGATTGCATGCACTTGATTTGGTTTACATGTCAAAGTGTTCTAGTGAAGTTATGCACATTCGTTATTCTGCCTACTAACATTTTTCTCAGACAGGATGCTGATACAGTAGTTATGTTGCTGTGAGAGCACTGATCCAAAAATCCTTCACCAACTTTGAAGATAATAATACAGGCAACTTAACTGTTCTAACGCTGAAGTTTATTACAACTTCAGTCTTCTCAATCTAACACAGCCTTTTTTCCACTATGTGGTCTCATTAATTCTAAGTCCTTATCAACCAACTATTCAATAGCCACATACTACCCATGCAGATTTGAGCTCAAGACTTCCATGCTGTTTAGCCACCGCAAAATATACAAAGATTAGCATTTTAGAAGTGCAAATAACCAATTTCAAAATAACATAGATTATTCCAACATGACTTGTAACTACTTGGTGCAAGTGGTGTTTGCTTTCCTTTCTACACAATTATGCAAGCATGAGGAAGTCAATAACTGCCTCCGATCACTTGTTCAAACTGGAACATCAGGAAAGAATTTAAGAAAACATTTTTCACAATGCAAAAACAAGTTATAGGGGAAAATCACGTCTTAAGACTTACCTGTTCTCCTGCCTCCATCACAAAAACTATTCTAATGGTACTATTCCTTTAGAAATCTCCATTTCTGCTGTAATTCAAATAGTTAACCAGAAAGTGAAAGGTCACTACATTCCATGACTGGTTTCCAGTCTGCATAAGACCAATGGGACTTTCAACTGACTTGTGCTCGAAGTTGGAAATTAGTGGCTGTAAAGTTTACTAGATATTTCACTTTTGTCCTCTGCCATACTGGCAGAGAATATGAGCAATGGTCTGGCACACTTTAAGGGAAAGCAGCTACAGCATCAGTGTGCACCAGTGATCTCTGTGGGTAGCTGGAGAGGTCACTAGGACAGACTACTGAAACAAAAATGTAAATTCAGGATGAATTAAAACCAAACCAAAACAAAAAATCTACTATAAACTGTATGCACAGCTTTCTTAATTTGTTATTGTGGCAGCTTTGAGCAAGCACCCAGGAACATCTAGGACTACCAAATAGAAGCATCTAGAACCATTAAACGTTTTGTACTTTACAGAATGAAAAACATTAACATGCAAATAGCATCAGAACTTTTAAACAATCATTTCAGATCTCTTAATTCTTAGAGCATTGCTCTAGCTTTTGGGACATCTACTGTTTTGATCTCCAGTCAGCAGTGAACTTTTTAACTACAGTCGGTATATTACCTTCACTCACATATTTATATATTAAGTAAAGGCCATGATACATATTAAAACTCTCACCAGCATTTGCACCAGCTCTTAGTACAAATCATCGGTGAAATGAAACTTGTGTTTATTTCTCCCTTTAAAAGCAGAGACTCTGTTTCATGGAGTTTATTTCCTGACTTTGGAGAAAAAAAAATAAGAAGCTATATGAATGTTTTTATACATATTGCTGCCTACTTAGTAAGTAGTAATTTGATGGCACACAATTAAGTTTTTAAATCAAACAGATTCTACATTCTTCTGAAGCATACTTAATGCAAAAAGACTTTATACAAAAGGTGCTAAATTAAACAACAAAAAGACTTCACAACATGCAAGCAATCCTAGCCATTATCTACACAACTGTACAAACTATCAGAGGTCATTCAACACACGAAAAAGCCTTATTTAGTAGAACATCACAAAAACAAGCACAATTCTGTCAAGATTTGAAAACTTCTTGTAAGACATATTTCAAGTCTGTTTTCAAGTGGTCTTTGCAGTCCACGGGAGGACTACTCAATAGGCTAAAGTTACCAGTTTATACAAGGGACTTTATTTCCCTGGATTAACTTTAGTTATTACAAGGAGAACAATTATGCCAACAGTTTTGAAACAGGTAATCTCTTAGCAGGCAGCATACCTCTCTTGTGTCAAAGGGTTGCGAAATACAAGAGCACGAGTGACTTAGTTTTCTATCAATACAATTGTTGGTGCTGTTCCTAAATATACCTCCCTGTGTTTTACAACGAAAGATAAATATTTTATCCATACTAAAGAGATAGGGAAAAGGAGTCAGTAAAGCTAAATGAGTTGTTCAAGTTCATCTGAAGAGACAAAGGAATCTAGTTCTAATGCTCTGTGCACCAGAATCCACAACCCTCTGAACTTGCAAGAATGACCAAGGCATAAATCAAAACACAGGCCTCAATCATGCAGGCAGAAGCAAGTCTGCAGTCAGAAGACTCAAAGCAAGACTAGGTCTTAAAGCATTAAATCCTCTGCATGCTGAAGTGTCCTTGAGGCACACTCTTTGGATAACTTACAAAATAAATGCACAGAAATATACAGTCATATTTAAACAGTATCTTGATCTAGTATAGTCAATGTTGCCTTGTAGTGATACAAACAGAAAGGTAAAAATTCTCTTACGCACTCTCCCTTACTGCTTCTTATTAGACTAGCTTGTATCTTAGTAAGCTTAACTATTAAATTACAAATTTAAGCCAGCCAGAAAAACTGATGAACTATATTACTCTTACAGTCTTGGTTAGATGGCTGAATCTTAGAAATTTCTTGTGAGCCACAATTCTGTTAAAAAGTTTCACTGGAATAACTAAAGCTTCCATGTAATGACTTACAGATTAACCTCCCTTAACACTACAGGGCACGGTAAATAAAGTACTGGGAGTTATCTCAAGCATATATAAGTTTAACACTATACATACACACACAAATTGCAAAAATTACAGACTTAACACCTGAAAACTCTGACAGACTTCATCCCAACTTTAAAAATAAATATGCAATAGTAGCACAAACCTTATCAAAGAATAAGCAAGTTGTAAGGAGGTTTTTTTAAAAGATATGGCTCTATTAACAGGTTTTTGTGTTTGCTACTTTAATTTAATCATCTGTTATACGTTCAATTCAGTCTGAAGTGGATCTATATCACTATTTCAGAGAACACTTTGTGTTCTACTTGTGATCTGACCTCCTCATGCTCCCAACTGTCTATCTACATATTAATATGGCTCTAAAACCACAGTATCAGAACCTAATCTCTATGGTAACTGTAAGATTTGTTTACATGGAAAAAGAATATTAGAAACGTATGTAAATTTAACTGTCATTCAAATAAGCGTTTTTTCCTTCTGGGGAAAAAAGCTCCCTATACTGCCTCCTATTTATCTTGCTTCCCTCTCCTGCATCCCCACCAGGCAATGAGCCACATTTGGAAAGCTCCCTATCACACAACCTCAACAGCCTGTTATTGTAAATTCATAAATAGTTTACTTTTAATAAGACAAACGTGTGCAGTGTTTTAGATCTTAGCACTTTTAAAGAAAGATCATAGGGAGGGCAATTAAAACATGATTTTTAAAAAATACTGTCATAAAGTTACCAAAGTAAAAAAAAAAGCTAAACCTTTAACAGTGGTACAGAAAAACTTTGCTGCTCAGCAACTCAGATCAATCTAGAAATTTAAAGAGTCTATATCGTTTACCATTTCCAGCAGTGAATTTAGTAGTGGGTACACATTTTACATAATTCTCATTCACAGACAGTAGTCACAACTCCAATAGTGCTAGACCCCACATACAGACTGCTCTTTTTTATTAAAAAATACCAAAGAATTGACGTATCACAGGTTTGTAACAATTGTTTCTTATAAGATTTACGGTATTTTGAAATGAGATTTACTTCTGCCCAGCAGGACCAGGAGCAGAATTACATGGGGGTCATGGTAACATAAATGGCAGTTTGAGCGAGACTTATCAGCAAAATGTTAAAAAATCTCTAACAAACGCAGCTGTTAAAAACTACTTTTAGGTACACAGTCCTTTGCCACACACAGAAGAAATCCTTCTATTCCACTGATATGATCTTTTTTCCTGTAAAGCCTGCATAATATATTAAACACAAATAGTCTAGAAAGGTCTAAGAGAAGAAAAATGCACGACAGTGAGGTACGTGAACACTACACAGCACCGAGAGGAAAATCAGAACCTGTTTGAAAATCTTTCCGCACCTTACAGCAATCATTTCACTGCAGAGAATCTCTTACATGCACCCTCCTCGATCACATCAAGATTATTCATTCAACAAAACTCCTATTAACGAATAGAAAGTAAGTAAATCTACACTCTATTCAAGTAAACACGGTGGTAGAGCCAGCATTTCCCCCGCAACGTTACTTTCTCAAGCAGAGTGACTGTGCCCTGCTCCTCCATGAAGCAAGCTCAGCCCAGGCAGCCATGTCCTTATTCTCCTACAAACAATGTTTCTGAAGGAGAACAACCCCTGCTCGGAGAACTTGCAGCTTCCCCCAGCATAACGCGGTGGAGCAAAGCCTGCCCCACCATCAGCAAACGAGCCAAGGCACCGAAACACGGCAGTGGGGGCGAAGCAGCCCGCAGTCTGGATCTGCACCAGCACCGAGCCTCGCACCGGGGTCGGGACAGATGGACTGACAGATAGGACAGCATTTCTCCATGCAACCCTCCCTCCTTTCCCCTCCCAGGCACACGAGCGAGTGTTTTACCTTCATGATGAGCTCAGGCTGCGGTAAAAGCCTCGATCGTGGCTGAGCGGCCGAGGCTGGACCTGGAATTTAAAACAAAGCGCTAAGGCACCGCACCAGCCGCTCGCACCGGGCGGGGGGAGGGGAGGGAAGGCTCCGGGGG
>VZRJ01005796.1:1440-45447 GCA_013397565.1 Ptilonorhynchus violaceus | reverse complement strand
TTTTTTCCTAAGCCCTAGTTGGGCCAATCGGTCTTTTCCAGGTTTAGTATCTTGTTTTCACTGCCAGCCTTTGGAGTTGCCTTGGTGTACCTTGTGCAGTCTTTCATCCTTTCATTAAACCTGAAGTGAGTACCATATTGTTACTATGATTTGCTGCCTATGGATGCTACAATGTGTAACTCCTCCCTTTAGCCATTGATAACTGTGGAATAAAGACCCTCAGACCTGCAGTGCTCCTGTGGGCTGTGAAAGAATGAGCATCTGAGATTCTGTGTTCTCTCACAAGTGAGTGGCTGTTCTCGGTTATGCATGCTTGGTTGTCTTTTGCTTTACTGGGAGGACAGTAGTGGTTTCTGGGGGCACAGCTGGGCAGCTCTTCAAAGGCTGGACCTGTTTGCATAGCCTCAGCCAAGTGCTGTCTGATACCTGAATACTACCTGAAGAAGTTTTCCAAACGTGCCTTGACAGTCATGTTTGGAAGAGGCTGTAGGCATTGAGACTGGGTTGGGTTGGCACATGGAGCTGGCTGGCAAGTGGTGAGGAAGCATCACCTGTCTCCTGCTTGGCTTCAGCCAGCTGTGTCCAGGCTGTTTCTGGTGGCTTCCGTAACTGGAATACCTTACCCAAGATCCTGCATGTGTGCTGAGCTGAGAACTGCAGGCTCACTGCATTCCATCCGAAACCTCAGGGCCACTGGACAAGATTGGTTGTTTTCCAAGTGCTAACCAGAGGCCTGTGCTGAAAAGGGAGAGATCACAGAATGGTTGAGGTTGGAAGAGGGATTTGGGGGGGTCTGTTTGGTCCAATTCCCCTCTCAAGAAGGGCCATCCAAACCTCATTCCCCCAGGACCACATCCAGAGGGATTTTGAATCACTCCAAGGATGAAGACTAGCGATTGGTATGTTGCTTTCATTTTTATTTGTTCTGCATAGACCTCTGCTCTGGACATTGGCCTGCCTTGTCTGCACCCTCCCTTCCTGGCCCTTTGCAACATCCGTGGGGTCCTGTGTGGGTTAGTACCAGCCTTGTGCTGCTGCAGCCTCCTTCTCTGGGGGACTTGGTGCTGTGCTTGGTCTAATGCATTCTAATGTCAGAGGTTGCAGGGAGTAACAGAGCCTACATGTAAGCATCAGACTGTGACTGATGAATGTGTGGTAGTAATGAATGTGGAAGGTAGAGAGTGTTGGATGGACTGATGCAATAGCAGACTCGTTACTGATTCCAGTTAAGTAGCCTTATGACTACTTGCGGTCATTACCCCAGGTGTGCATTTACCAACGCTTGCTCTGTTCCAGACCATTCTCTGCTTAGAAAGTGATTGTGTATGTGTGAAGCTACTCACCATTAACAGCTTCTCAGAGGAGAATATTTTTATAGTTAATGAGCTCTTTGGTTATTAACTGTCTATGCTGTTCTTTGGCCCTCTGTATGTGTGGAGGAGGCTCCTTTTTTTAATTCACACTAGTGTGTGCAGTTCAATATTGTCACATCTTTTCCAGCTGAGCTTCGTGCTGATAGGGATACAACGTGCAATCCAGTGGGTGTTGTTTTCTTCAATGAAAGTAGTCTTCCTCAGTTCCAGGCAGGAGTTTGCAGAATGAAATGTGTCTCAGTTTTGAGACAAATTTAGGAGTGGACTCTCTGGACTGAGTCCTTCTCTCCAAAAGGGTTCCAAAAATCCCTTTCCACCAATATGAAATGAATATTAATAGATGAAAGTGAAAAAAAAACCCAAAACGGTTTATTAATAAACAGAATGCCCACCCTCAAGGCAAGGGAAACAAAGTAAATAAGTGTTAAGCACTGAACTGTCAGAACTCACTTCCCCACACATACAGACACAGAAACAAAACCCCCCAAAAAAATGTTCAGAGAACGGGACCAGTGCTGGAGGAATACCGCTTTCCTGACACGTGGTCCGAGATGACACTGGCTCTCGTGCTCAGAGAAGTAGAACTTTGACAGAACAGTCCGCAGCAGAGGAAAATCCCAGTGGCTACGTGGTATCGACCTCTTCTCCACAGCAGTCACAGCAGATGAAAACAGCTGGACTGGAGCCTTTCAGTGTGCTTTCTCTCCTGTTGAGCAATGTCCCTTTTTTGGTGTAGTTGTGACCACAACCAGCAGTGGCGCTGTTGGTTCCCGGCGAAGTGATGGCTGCAGTGACTCTTGCAGCCAGCAGGGGGCACTGGCGGGCCCCAGTGGGGTGAGGTGGGGACGATGGTTCCCCCGTGGCTGCAGGGGGCGCTGTGGCGTGAGTGCGGCAACCTCTCCATGTAGCTAATGGTGGCTTGGGCACGGGGAAGGAGGGGAAACAGCTTCCCTCATGCAGGAACTGCAGCAGATGGTAGTCTCAGAGCCCAACACACAAAGGGTAGCCATGGCAACATGTGGCAGGCAGGAGCCCTGCAGGAGACAGCCCCGGTCCCAGGCTTCAGACGGGAGCAGCCACGGCAGGACGCAGTGGGCAGGAACCCCGAGGGAGGTGGCCCTGGTCTCGGCTCTTAGCACAGGAGCAGCCACAGCAGCAGAAAAAAAAATGGAGCAGGCGGACCTAAGCCGGCGAGCTGGGCTACAGTGTAGCAAAGCAGCTGACTGATCCTGGCAAAAACACTTGACTCTTCTCTGTTCCCAGCCGGGCACAGACTGACCCACCCCCAGCTAAGAGAAGCAGTACCCTGTCAGGATATACACACATGCCTCTGCACACATGGCCACCCGCTCCAATCCCAACCGGAAGAGAGAGAGAGCAACTTCCAGCCCTGCCCCCTGCCAGAATCTTGGCCGGGCTCCCAAGCATTGCAATACCCCCAAGCCGAGAAGGGGGGAGGCGGAAGAAAGAGAAACGTTAATTTTGGGCCCATCCTGAATATGGGATAACGATCCCCAAGACAGAATTCCGGTCTTGACTGCAGCTCTGATGTGCAGCAACAGTGTGGGGAGGACTGCTAGGTGCAGTGGGAGTTGCTGCAGGGCACTGCCCAGGTTATTGTTTCAGAAGAACAGGAACAGCAAGGTAGGTGGGATTCCACAGGAGCGGGTCTCCCAAAGCCCTGGGCTTATACCCCATGATTTGAAAGATAAAACAAGGGTCCACCAATTAAAAGACTGAAGAGTCTGTCTCTGTTCCCCACTAAACATCTTGAGCATGGAAAAAGGTATCCCAAGGCCTAAGGCATCCCAGCAAGGCTGGTAGTGGGACAGATGCTGGCAGCCCACCCCTCCCTTTGCAAATGCAGCTCAGACATGTTGTGGGCCGCAGTCTTTGGTTAGCACTTGGCAGCACAAGGAATGTTGAAGTTTGGGCTGCTCTGCAATGCTGCAGGGCTTTGGATGGGGGCATACCCTGATGAATGCTGCTGTGTCACTGGAGCAGAATGAAATAGTCAATATCTGCTTTTTCCGGGGCTGGGTTTTTATTCTGTCTTTTTTGAGCTTCCTTTGGGGAAGCTATAGATCACGAGCCAAACCTTTCCTGGTGGCACCTGTCTTTTTCCCTTTTGCCCAGGGAATCTCTGCTTCATCTTTAGGGGTTATAGGTTGTCTCCTTAGCTCCACTGGCTGCCTGCTTTTGATGGCTGTAGCAGCTGAGTTGCTGCTGCCTGGATGCTGCTAGTTCTGGAACCACAGAAGACATGTGCCTCTGATCATGGGCCTTTGCTGCTGAGCTGCTGCCTGCCTTTCTGGAAGGAATTAGAGTTGCCTGAGCTAAGCTGGAGAAGATACTTGCTGGGCAGCTTTCAATAATTGCAGTGGGCTAATGACAGCAGGACCACAGATTAGGAGAGGAATGAAGAAACTTTATTTTCTGGCTCCCCATAATCTATCTCAGTCTGAACAGGTGTTTCTATATTGTCCACAGAGCAGTGAGAGACATGAACAGAATCCCATGCTGCTTTTCCCAACATGGCACTGAGGAGACAGGAATATCTCCTTGCTGAAAGCTAAAGCTAAACGTTTGTAAAGATAGAGAAATCTCTTCCTGGAGCTGGAGCTGAAACGACAGGTATTTGTGTGTGCTGATGCCAGTCGGCTCAAGTGTTGCCACTGCCAGGACTTGGAATTGCAACTAACATCACTGGCCTCATCCTGCCTTCCAGCTGTGGTGGAACATCAGAAGGACGTGTACCACCACTCCCATTCACGAGGATGCTTGGCTGCCTTTCAGGGTGCTGCCTTCTGGAGTTGTTCTCGGGACAAAATCAGATCTTTCTTACTCTGTGTGTGCGCCAGTAAAAAGGGTCACACTGCCCATCATTGGGTCACCTGTGGGGAGACAATATGACCCTAACAGGGTGAACAGAGGGACTATACCCATTGAAAACCTGGCTCCACCTGAGTCTGTAAGGATGCTGGGTAAGGGGTGATCCTTTTCAAACTGGAGGCATTGCTAATCTTCAGGGTGAAGAAAAAAAGCTTTCTCTTCGGTGCCCCAAGCATCCTTCCAAAGACTGTAGGGAGGAGGGAGCCTCTGCTCCCTTGCACTGAGCGGTTTCGTCTTCACATGCTTTTGTGTCCCCTGGGAAGAGTGAGGCAAACTGCTTCTAAAGTCAGTGCAACACACAGAAGCTGGCTCACTGATGGCATGCTCCAAACATCTCTACAGGGACTGAAAGGTCCCTGATGCTGGGGCTGTGGTTCGAAGCATCCTCAGAGGCTCATGGTGCCTCTTCTAATGCTGCTCTCAGCCAGCGACAGTGCTATGCTCTGCTTTCAGTCCTACTTGAAATTAAGCCTGTGATGGAAGGGCTGGAGCCCAAAACCCTGAAAAGAAGCATACCTGGGCTTTCCAGTCAGTCATCCCAGAAGGGATCTTACACTAAGGGTGCTCCACAGCGTATCTTGATGCTGTGTGAGCTTGGAAAGGGATTCCAGGCTCTAGCTGGAGGGAAACAGAACTTTCTCTTCTTTTCTCCTTGCATTCAGTCCCTGGCAGTTCCGTTCATTGCTGGCTCTGCATGGGTGAGCACCTGTTCCCCACCTTGACTCCAGTAGCTGAGAATGATGTGTGGCTTGTAGCTGAAAAGCATGCACTAAGGTACTGGATCTTACAGGAACTGTGGGGTGGATTGCCTGGAGCAGATGTATTGTCCCAGGATACCACTGCAGGTACCAGGCAAGAGGTTTGCATTCACCCTCATAGAGAGGATGGGAAGTGCTGCTGCTGAGGTGGTAGAGGAGGATGGAAGTGTCTGGGCAGCTCTTGGCACTCAAGGTGAAGACAGTCTGATTTGTAGGTGCAGCAGAGGGAGGAAGCAGGAAGAGTTGTTCTCTCCAGCTGTGAGATATGGGTGGGTTTAGGGCTCCCTTGCCAGGTTGTTGATTGCCAACTTTCCATCCAGAAATTTAGTTGTCTTGTAAAAGAATGTGTCATTGTAAAAAGGAGGAGGGAAGGCGTTTGCACATGCGTGAACACACAAATTAAAACAGTCTCTGTGCTTTGTCCATGCCCAAGCTCAGGTACCACTTCCCTCTCCCAGAACAGTGCAGAGGTCCTGGGCATGTCTATGCCTGCTCAAACACATCCAGCCCATTCTCCCTTCCCCATCACTTTCGCTGGGGGATTATTCCCCTGTAGTGGATGGGCTGTGTTTCACCTGAGACATGAGCATGTCTGCAGGAGAGAGCAGGGCCCATCCAGTGCTCTGCCTGCTTTCCTCCCCAGCACCTCCATTTTGATGAGCAACATAGATACTGCAGGGCAGATCTCTTCCTTGGCAGCTCCTGTTTCCCATGTTGTTCTTGTGGCAGTGGGCTGTGGTTTATGACCTTGTATTGTTTTGGGGGAGTCACAGCAGATAAGCACCAGGAGCAGCAGCAGAAGCACAGAAGCACACTCCCTGGGGAACAGTGAGCAGTTACATCAGCCTCTGTTAGCATCCTGCATTTCAACAAGCACCTCTGGGCTGGCTGCTCCCTTCTCCCTTTAGAACTCTGAAGTGTTTCAAGTGCTGTATATCTGTACATCACACAGGGCACAGCAACCCACAAACACCACCTGAGCTCAGGCTGGTTGTGCTAGTGTTACACGAGGTAACAACAATCTCAGTGTCAAAAACACAACTCTTGTTTGTAGTTAACAAAAAAGTAGTTTATTAAAAAAAGCAATCTTTAAAAAAATAAGGAAAATCCAAACCACAACCTTAAAAATGCAAAATACCAAAAATAAAATAAGAAAAACCGGGTGCGGGGATTGGAGACCCTGAGATACCGGCTCAGCGAAATGCCCACGGCAGAATCCCTGCTGTGCTGGGCTTGCTTCAGCTAATCCAAAGCAAAATTCCTTATTAAAGTCTCTTTGGTAGAGATAGAGGCCAGTAACCTCAGCGCAGGGCTTTTCCCACAGCTAGTCTGACGGAAAAGAAGCACTCTCCCTGCTGTGCAGGCCCTTTTACAGTCCGTTGGCTTCTCCCAGGACCGCCCAGGACTGCCTGCAGTCCCGCCCACAAGGTCCAGGGTGATTGGTGCAGTCCTGCAGTGAAGTCATATAAGTCTGCCAATGGCTCGCTGTCGTCAGGGGGAAATCTTCTGGCTGATGTCATCAGGTGGAAGGGCGGGAAACAATCCTCATTGAAATTCAGGCTGGCAAAATGCCAAGCTGCAAGCCAACGGTCTGTTTCTAAAAATAGCCTATGTGTCACATCAGGGGAGTTTGGTGTCCCTTAATATTTAAGTTTAGGATCCAACCTCAAGGGATTCACTGAACTTTACAGTACAAAGAAAACTTATAAAATTAGCTAAACCACACAAGGAACCTCATGAACTAGTGCTCAACTTTTACATCAACATAGTTTAACAATTTGTCTTCATAAAACTGTTTTTAAAATACACCTTTAACAATAAATTATTTGAACACACACATTCTCAACAGCAGTCTTAAAGAAACTGGTTTTCAACCCACACTCTTAACAATAAACTTGATAAACAGGTTTTTAAATATGAATTCCAATAATCAAACTTTATAAAAATGTGCTAACAATTTCTTAACTGGACAACTTATAAATTAACAAACAATTAACTTCATAAACATTATTAATCAACTCCCTAATCATTGAATAATTAATATGCGAAAGCCAACTCATGATTTTTATTTATAACATCAGGCACATGGTGGGATTCTTGGGGCTGTCCTGTGCGGGGCCAGGAGTGGGACTTCATCCTTGTGGGTCCGACTCACGATATTCTGGAATTCTGTAAGGTAAGTGGAGTGGCCACACTCTGTATTCTCCCTCTGTGGCTGTGCTGCTGGGATCTGCTTGAGTTGCCAGGATCAGAGCAGCTGCCTGCCCAACCGAGCTCCAAGGGAAGCTGTCTGGTACATGCCTCATGTTGAGCTCTGCACTCACCGTGAAGATGACAAAGATGGCAATGTCCCACTCAGTCTCAAAGAATCTTTTTCTTGCCAGCCAGCTCAGGATGTTATGTGTCTCATTTTCCAGGTCCGGGCTTTGGCTTGGCTCCTTTTCTGCTCAGAGCTTCTCAGGGTGAGGACCTGGGGACCTGCTGGGTAGAGAGACAGTCCCTGCGAGCTGGGGCGACTGGAAGAGATGCAGCCATGCACTGCCAGTCTCTCACTGGAGAATGCAGGCCATCACCTGAGTCGGGTGAGCCTCGTAACCCTGCCACAGAGCTGGCGCTAGGGGCTAGCCATGAACGGTGGGAAGGCTATGCCTGGGCTGGAGCGGGGTGGAACGGGATGATTCCTGTCAGCAAGCTGCTGCTCTGGTTTGCTACCCTTGCTGTAGGTGCAGGCTGTGGGGTCAGCCCAGTGCCCTGTGCTCCTCCATGTGTTACTAAAATCCTCCAAAATTGTTGGGATAAATAAAGCTCTCTAAACACCATCTTTTTAGTGTTAGCAAGTGTGATGGTTTGAATGTGAACCAGCAGGGGAAATTAACCCCACAAAAATACCTTGAGAGAGATTTAGGTCAAAATTACAATTTTAATAGAAAGGTTAAAATAAATGCAGAAATACAGAAAACACGGGCTTAAACTGGCAGAGCCACGGTACAACCTGGCAGTGGTTGCAGTCCTGTCGAAAGTCTGGAACTCTGGTTGTCCAGTGGTTGCAGTGCTGTTGAATGCAGTAGTCCCGCAGAAAGGCCTGATCCCCTGAGTATCCAGTGGTGGTGGTCCCATCCTCTGGTTGTGCAGTGGTGGTTCTCCAGTGGTCTGATTTTCCAGTCATCTGGTTTTCCAGTGCCTTCTCCCATCCCAAAGCCTGCTTTTATGTCGTGTTTCCTTAGCCGGTGTCTCCTCCAGGGGTGGGGATTTCCACAATGGAAGGGGATGTTCCTGATGTTCTGTTGGTTGGTGCTTATCCAGCCTCACTGCTGTCTCCCAAGGGGTGGGGATTTCCACAATGGAAGGGGATGTTTCTGATGTTCTATTGGTTGGTGCTTATCTGGTTCGGTAATGGGCCATTAACTGAGGTAATCCACTCAGGATGGGTGGTGCAATGGGCCATTATCTGAAATAATCCACTCAGGATGGGTGGTGCTTGCTCTTGACTAGAATAGTTATCACAGTTGAGATAAGAAGTACCACCCCACCTCACATGAGCATAGTCTCAGGGAACAAACAACCCAGTTTATCAAGGAAGTATGTGGATGGTGATAGAATCCATCTTTTTTTGATTTACCCAGGACAGCGAGTAAGGTATTACTTTATTCTTGGCCAGGTAGTGTGTATGTGGCCAACAAAATTCTGACCTCCATGCAGACTTACTTATACTTTTTTAGCAAACAAAGAAATTAACGTTCATTGGTTCTAAATTTTATCATTCTCTTTCATTAATTAGTTTTTTATCCTTAATTATCTTTCATTAATTAGTTTTCTATCTTCTATTGGTTATTGACTTCTCACTTCTCGTGCTAATTAATGTATATTTTTCAATCTTTTATCTTTTTCCCGGGTAGAGGCTTTCCAAAACACATGTACTGAGTCTTTGTTAGCTTCTTCTTTATCTTCTGGTTTCTGCAAAATGGCCTTGTAGTCCGTAAATTCTGCACTTCTTGTATCCAATTTCAACAATACATCACTCTCCCTCAGACCTTGTTCACTGAAGTATATCAAGGTTAGCTTAGCAAAAATTTCAGCAATTTTCCCATGCTGTGTTCCCACACTCATTGCTTATGACAAACTTTGCTAAATGCTGGCTAAAAGTGATTTAAGACTAACACTGCTTATAATTAGTATACTGGTTATGATTAATTAAAACAATAAATTAAAAGTTACTCAAAACCATTAATTAATAACAATTAGAAAAGTTACATGATTTCCAACATGCAGGCCTGGTGCAGGAGGGGGAAGGGACCCGGTGGGCAGAGCCAGGCGGGAAAGGCAGCATGGAGGGACCGACCCTGCCTTGGCCATCGGCCCGGCCAGCGGGGTGGGGAGGACGAGGAGTGGGGCCGGGGCTGCACTGCCCTGAGGCCTCGGGGCACGCTGGGGCCTTGCCCTCGGCCCGGCCCTGGCTTCCTCCGAGGCCACATTTCCCTGTGGGCTGCGGGGAGCAGCTCAGAGACCCAGCCGTGCGGCTCTCGTGGCAAGAGAGGCAGATGCAGGTGCCGGTGCTGGTGCCGGTGCCTATGCCAGCCCCCGCCCCCATGGGGAGGTGTCTCCCGGCCTGGCCGCCCTCCCCTGGGGGGTTGGAGCTGCAGGGCGTGAGGCCCAGCCTGGCCCCCCAGCGGTATCCCGGCTCAGGGTGTGCATCCTGCCCCACCTCTCTGCCCCAATGCGGCCAGCAGTGACTGGGTGAGCTGGGGCCTGAGGGGACGAGTGGGGAGATTTGCAGGCTGCGGGGGACTGTGGTGTCCCTGATCATGGGTGGAGTCTCGCATTGCCTGCCATAGCGCTGCCCTGTCCCAAGCAGGAAGAGACCATCCCTGTGGCTACTGAGGAGCTGCTGTGGTGCAACCCTCTGCAGTCCAGCGCTTGGCTCCTTGCTCCGGGGTGCCTGGGCACCCTGTCAGTGTGGCTTCAGGCCCCTGTCTCCCCTGCTGCGCTCAACTCTGCGCACACTGGAGGCTGGAGTGGTAGAATCCCCTGTGGCCGACCCACAGCATCCACGCAGAGGAGTGAAAGGTCTCGTGTCAGAAGGGAATCAGAAGGCCGGAAGCAACAAAACCACAGGGCACACTGCATTTATTGTCTCATCTGTGACACGGAGCAACATAACCAAACAGAAATGGAAGACTGATTTTCCACAAGTTGTTAATGTCAATAGTTAAAAATTAACAGCAATATCAACTTGAGGAAAATCTTTTAACTATCACATTGTAAATGAGCCTATTTTTTTCTGAGTTATGATGCCTAGGTTAAAAAATAAAGTTTAAGCTATGCAGTAGGGAGTAGTTACTTTGTAACAAGATGTGTAAATTAACATTCTGTAGAAATCAGCAAGCTTAGCAGAACAACCTCTCCATAAAGAAGCAGCAGAACCGGATAAAACCAACTACTCGAGCAAACAATCTTATAGAGCATGCGCGGAAAGCAAAGGTCAAAAGTTCACGCCCGAGGAAGACTGCAAGAGCCTTCATCAAAAGACCACCAGGAGGCTGACGACCACCTTGTGCAAAAACTGCACATGTGTTACAAGGATTTACATAATCATGTATGTGACAATATGTAACTCATGATATTACAATATGCAAATTAAGTAAAGAATGTATAAAAGCCACAGCTATGCAAGGGAGGAGCGAGTGAGTTTTTGGAGCAATGATCCCCCTCACTCCCAGCACTGAATAAACAAATACCTGCTCTGTGGTCACTCGACTATGGAGTTTTATTTTCTTGCCTAGTTTCTGGGCTTCATTTATCAGTACTTTTTAAACTGCTGATCCTGTAAGGAACAAGGAGTTGGACTCAATTTTAGTTATGGGTCCCTTCCAGCTTTTGAGATACTCTGTGCAGTTCAGGGATGTGTGATCATCTCTGCTCTTTGTCTCACAGGCTGAGGAGCAGCCTTGCCATCCTGTGTGGGTCCTGTGAGGATGTCTTACCAGTGGCCTGACTTAGTTTCCCGATATGTGGGTGCACTTTATTTGCCTTTACTCTTTCTTGTTAAATTCACATCTACCTAAAGGAGTTTTAGCTGCACTCACACTCACTGTGTCAGGGTGTTTGTATGTATATGCCAAGGGGCAGCAAATCCCAGATGACCCAAAAGTGATCTTTCAGGTTCTCCTGGTTATTGACCAGGGCAGGTGATCTTAAAGGAGAGCCTTCCGGAGGTGGCTGCAGCAGTGGATAACCCCTCTGCCCAGGTGGGTCCCTGGGAGTCAGTCAAGGAACTGAACACCAGCTGCAGAGCTTACCTTATCCCTGGCCCATTGGCAAACCAGCCTCTCTCTCACACTCCTGGTCCAGTTGCGAGTAGTCCTTTCCAGGCATCTGCGCACCTAAAGCAGCTCCCAGCAACAGGCTTATAACATGGGCTGGGATGATCAGCTGCAGAACAGGGCTGGAGGGGACAGGCCAGAAGGACCAGGCTGGAGAGACCAGGCTGGAGCCCTGCACTGGCTGATTGGCCCCTGTATCCCCATGTCCCTTCTCTGGCAGGGTCAGTAAGCAACAACCTGCACTGCTTATTTTCCCTTTCTTGCCAGTGTTTTCTACCTTTATTCCTGCTCCATGTTTTCTATTAAAAGATGCAAAACTACTTTTGAAATTCAGATCACAGTGCTCTTCATTGAGGCCACAAAAAATCTATTCCTTCTAAGGTTGTGCGGTCAGAGTAGTCCTGAGGGAATGCTGCTCACAGGCAGGAATGGCTAATACCAAGAGCTGGTTTTCGTTTTTGCAGAACAACAATTTAAAAAAGGACATAGGAAGAGTAGTTTGCTAGAATGAGCCATCCTGATGGAGCAAGGGCAGGGCTAGATGTGCTTTGTGAGGTGGAGGTGTGAATTTAGTCAAGCTGAGCTGTCCTGAGATGTGGTGAGTTTAGCTGAAGTTTTGACTCCAGTTTACAAGAGCTGGATGTTTAGCTACTGGTAACTTGCATCACCTTAGTTAATGGTGTAGAAAATGTTTTTGGTTTGGTTTTTCTGAATGTGTGTCCTAGGCAGCCAGAGTTGGATGTCACACACCTCAGGAAGGCAGACTAGGGTCAGCACAGCTGTGGTGCAGAGGAAGTGCAAGCTTCCCAGCAGTGGGTGCTGGTCTGGCACCAGTGAGGAGGTACCCAGGGACCCTGCCTGCTGCTGAGATGAGTGCTGGCAGCTGCACAGCCTAGGCACAGCAACACTTGGGATGGGGTCTGTGCCCCCTCACAGGAAGCCTGGGGGCTGAAGCAAGGATTTTGCTTCTACCTCCCCCAGACTTGACAGCATTTGTGTTATCTGAAGTGGCAGCAGACAAGCTGGTTTGACTGTCCTGGTGAAGTGCAGTGTCACACCTGTCTGGTCCCATTATCCTCAGTAGGAGGGAGGAGGTGGGGCATAGGTTAATGCATGGCTCCTGCTTCTGAAGGTGACTGGATTGGCAGAGCCCTTTCCTGGGGCTCAAATTGTTTTCTCAATGGAGCTGCTATTCCTTCTAGCATCCCCCGTTTTCAGGTCCTGGCTCTCATTTCTTGGGTGGACCACCGGGGAGGGAAACCTAGGTTTGTTGCTCATTTCCAGGAGACTGGCCCTGTTTGCTTCTTGTAGCAGAGTCAAGTGGATGGAGGCATCATGGCAGGGCTGCATAATCAGCTTTGTGGGTACAGGGGAGGATGCATGTGGGTCACTGGGGACTGGAGCAAGGAAGACCCTGGTGTACCTTGCTCCCAGCAGCAACCAGCAGCAGTGCCCACTGGTATCAGGTGTAGAAATGAGATGTGCATTGGCTTTGTTCCTCCAGACACTCAATCCTGGCAGAATACAGGAATCCACAGGGTGCACGGCCTGAATATGACAGTGCTGGTCTGCATCCTCAATCCATTATTTGGATAGGAGGGAGTTAACTAGTGTTTCAGCAAGCCAAGACAGCAAAGTGGTGGAAGAGCTGGGTCAAGAGGGAATCCCACTGCAACCCCTGCCAAGAGTGCTGGGGTGCCTGAAGGTTTTTTGGGCAGCTGTGAGAGGCAGTGTCTGGGTTGAGTATGCTCTGAGAGAACATGTACCAGGGAAAGTTTTAGGCATTGATTTCTTACTTCTGTTGTTTGAAAGTCCCCACCTGCCTTCTGTTTCTAATAAAGCACACTGTCTTGGGGATCATTATCCCACATACAGGTTGGGCCCAAAAATTGTTATTGTTTTCTCTTTCTACTCCCCCGCGCCTTCCCGGCTTGGGGGTATCACGTGAGCCTGGCCGGGATCCTGGTGGGGTTGGGGCTGGGAGTTGCTCTCTCTCTCTTCTGATTCCGGATCGGAGTGAGGCAGCTGCATGGGATAAGAGCTGAGACTGGAGCTGGACCCCTGCCCTGCCGTGTGGTGCCGCGGCTGCTCCTGTACTAAGAGCCGAGACCAGAGCCGCTCCCCGTCAGGCCCCTGCCTGCCACGTGGTGCCGTGCCTGCTCCTGCCTTAAACCTGGGACCAGGGAGCCAAGCTGGGGAGAGACAGCACACCAAAAGGCTCCAGCCCAGCTGTTTTCACCTGCTGTGACTGCCATCGGAGTAAAAGGTCGACACCAGGTAGCCACTGGGATTTTTCCTCTGCTGCTGGACTGCTGTGTGGGGGTCTGCTGCCCTCAGCATGAAAAGCCGGTGCCATCTCAGACCACTTGTTGTGAAAGGGGTATTCCTCCAGCAATGCCCCCACTCTCTGGACATTTTTTGGGTTTTTGTTTCTCTGTGTGTGTGTGTGTAGAAGTGGGTTCTGGCGATTTAGTGCTTAACAGTTATTTACCTTTTTTCCCTTGCTTTGTGGGTGGGCATTCTGTTTGTTAATAAACCATTTAATTTTTTTTTTCACTTTTGTCTACTAGTATTCATTCCCTATTGGTGGAAGGGGATTGTTGGAACCCTTTGGGAGTGGAGGATTCGTTCCAGAGAGTACTCTCTTAAATTTGTCTTAAAACTGAGACACATGTCTGTTTCCAGACTGAGCTCTGACTCAAGAAAATTCTGTGTTCAAAAAGACTAGGGAATGTTAACAAGACCTCACAAGCCCCCATGCAAACAGGGTTAGGGGACTGTTATTGGTGCTGTTTTGGTGATACTATTGCTGCTATTCCTTTATTAAGAGAGAAGCTGAGGACCAGTGAAGATTCCTGTTGCACACTTGGCATGGGAAAGGCTCTGTCAGAGAGGCTCAGACCTTAGTGCTGTAAGATTTAGTTGCTGTCTAGTAGTCTGGAAGGATTTCTGGCTGGTCCTTCTGCTGTCCTTGCAGAGAGACGTGGGCAATAGTTGAGGCTGGTGTAGGTGTGATGCTGAGGCCTCAAAAGTTTGGGCAGTCCTCTAGGTCCTGCCTGTGTTTGGGGAGGTCTGAAAAAGAGGGAGATGTGCTGTTTTGGGGATTTTTTTATCCCATATTCAGGTTGTGCCCAAAAATTGTTACTGTTTCTGCCCCCTCCCTGCTTCCTGACTGGGGGTATCGCTATGCTCTGGGCCCAGGCCAAGATCCTGGTGGGGGCGGGGACGGGAGTTGCTCGCTCTCTTCCGGTTTGGGGATTGGAGCAGCGGCCCCATGTGTGCCGGGGTGTGTGTATGGAGCTGGGCCACTGCAACATTGTGATTTAGCAGTCTCTTGGCTGGGGGTGGATCAGTCTGTGCCTGGCTGAGAGCAGAGAACAGTCGGCGTTATTGCCAGGAGCATTCTGCTGCTTTGCTGCACTGTAGCCGGGCTTGCAGGCTTCGGCCCGCCTGCTCCATTTTTTTTTCTGCTGCTGTGGCTGTTCCTGTGCTAAGAGCTGGGACCAGGGCCACATCCTGTTGGACCCCTGCCTTGCTGTGTGCTGCCACGGCTGCTCCTGTGCTGAGAGCCAAGATGGGGGCTGACTCCTGTGGGGCTCCTGCCTGCTGTGTGTTGCTGCGGCTACTCCTGTCTTTCAAACCGGGACAGTTCTTGCTGCAGCTACCCCTGTGTGTTGGGCTCTGAGACTACCATCTGCTGCGGTTCCTGCACAAGGGAAGCTGTGTCCCCTCCTTCCCCATGCCCAAGCCACCATTAGCTGCATTCAGAGGTTGCCGCACTCATGCCACAGTGCCCCCTGCTGGCTATGAGAGTCACTGCAGCCATCACCTCGCCGGGAACCAACAGCGCCCCTGCTGGTTGTGGTCACAACTACACCAAAAAAGGGACATTGCTCAATAGGCGAGAAAAGACTGCTATTGCTGGGGTTTTTTTCCCTTATTTTCTTATTGTTGCTGTTTGTTTATCTTGTTATATATATCCAGGTGAAGAACTGTTACTCCTTTTTCCATATCTTTGCCTGAAAGCCCTGTAATTTCAAGGGTATAATAATTTGGAGGGAGGGGGTCATCCTTTCTATTCCAGGAAGGTTCCCGCCTTCCTTGACAGACACCCGTCTTTTAAACTGAGACGTGCAGTTCCACAAGTACTCACAGACTAATATTCCCTTCCTTCAACCAGAGGCTGTGCTGAAGCCATGTGGGATGGGAATGCTTCAAAACCAGGTACTCTGCACTTGTGATACAGAGACTCACCTAACATGTCTCATGGCCTGTCATAGATAAGGACGTATTGCACAAATGTAAAAAGTTGCCTCGTCTACCTTGGCTGTCCTCTCCATGGCTCATTGCACATGTGCAGCACACTGGGAACAGGAGAGCACGGGCGTCCATGTGGCATATTTGAGGGGCGAGACAGAGTTTGTTCTATTTGCTGGTGATTTCTGCAGGGGGTGGGATTGCTTGTCCTGATTGCTGAGAACAGTGGGACAGACCATGCGTCTTTGCTTCTCTCCCTACCATCTAATTAGAGCCAAATTCCAGCATCACTCAGACTGTGGTGTCAGAAGTGTTTTCAGTCGGCTTGGGAAATGAATGTTTTACCTCTCAGCTTATCAACAGAGTCCTTAACTCACCTGAAAGATAGCCATGAGTGCTGATTCACATCCCTGCCCAGAGATGGGGATGACATCTGTGTCTCATTGTCTCATATCTCACTGACATGAGAGCTGGGACGGGGCAGTGACACCAGAGGAGACGGTGGCTGGGTAAATCTGTCCACAGGGCCAGCTGGATGTCTGAGTAGGCTTACAGGCAGGTGGAAAGTTAGCTGGGGATGTTGAAAGCTTGAATGGGCAAGAGGCAAAAGCCAACATTTATTTGTCAAGGGGCCCAGAGAGGTACAATTAAACATGAGGAAGAACTAATTTTAACAGATGGTGAAAATGGTGGGATTTGTGACCCTAGAGAAAAGACTGTCTCCAAAATGCTGGAGTCAGTGTGGGAAGTGGTCCTCATCTGTCGAGTTCCAGAAGTCTCTCAGCATCTTTCTGCATCTCCTCATTATGCTCATGCTGCTCCTTCCTTGCTCCATTCCCATGGCTGCTCTCACTGTCCCTGAGCTGCTCTCTTCCCCAGTGAACTTGGGATGGGGACACCCTCTTGCTGGGCCCCCTGGGGAGCATGGCTTTCAGCCACTATGGCTCCTGGGTGTGGGGGAATGCAAGAAAGATAACAGAGCAGTTCTCTTTCATGAGATTTCCAGGCTCTTTGTAGTGGTGTGGGTGATGCCGCTCAGGTTATCAGTATGATCAGCCCAGTTTTGGAGGTCAAATCCCACACAGGGAGTCAGATCATGAATGAAGGAGACAAGGGAATGGCACTGGTACTAATGCATGAAAGGAGACAATGGAGACACTCAGTGACTTTCTGCTCAGGCGAGCTGCCCATCAGAGGACATTTCCAGCCCTATCTCACCCCTGAGAGCTGGGGTGGTCAGACAGCATGCCCATCCCCTCTGCAAACAAGCTCCTGCCAGCCCCATCATTGGGGCTGACCTTTAGCTCTTCTTTGAGAAAGCCTTTGCCCTGAGCTTGGACATTGGCACTGTGGGGTGGAAGACTTGCTACCAATTCGACCATTGTTATATTGCCTGGTGAAAGAAATGCACACTTTGCCGTAAGTCTGAGGGTCTGCAGCTTCCATTCTAAGCTAGGGCTGAGATCCAGCTTGCAAATGGGGCTTCTCTGTTTTTCTTGGCACAACAAGGCTGTGAGAAGGCAAGCATTTGGCATTTAAAGCCTGCCAGACAGGATGTTTATGAAGGCTCCCATATCACTAGTGGTACACACTCAGCCATGATTCTCCCTTTCTAGCTGTAGCTAACAGTGTTTTAACCCATTTGGTGTGCATTATTCCAATTTGGTATTGTTCTGGTGTGTTAATTGTGCCTTTGGAGACACTCTGGTAGACAGTGCCAATCCCAGGGAGGTTATAGAAATAGCTCTCATCAAAGTCACTTGATGTTTTTCAATACAAGTGAATATTTTATGTGAGAAGACAAAAAGCTTCAGTAAAAGCTCTGTCCTACCATCACATGACATTAATTAAATAATCCCTTTTCAGCTTTTCCAATACTTTCCTGAGTTTGGCATTAGGCTTATGGCTGTGCAGTTACCTGCACCCTCCTGGTTCCTTTTGCAAATTCCCCTGCCAACCCTGAGACCTTCTAAAGAGTTTGAAGATTCACTGAAAGTCAGTGTTGGCTGGCCTGAGAGTTACTAGAAAATGTTGATGCAAATTTTCTGGTTCTGAGGATTAGTCTCTTTTTCTGGGGGGTCTGTTGATTGCCAGGTTCAATTACTGCTGGGGGAGTATTTCAGTATGGGATCACATTATGACCACTTGCCAAGATGGAACAGAAATGTTTATTACCTCTTCTGTCCTGTTTTTCCTAGTACTGGAGCTCCTCAAGGTACTTGTGTTGGTTATAGCAACCTCTTTGCTTCCCTTGTCAGTTTTCTAGCTTTGGTTATTTGTTATACATTGGCTGGGGAGCAGTTCATTCTTAAATGCTTTCATTTTTTCTCCTAACCAGTCTGGTTTGTGGAGTGTTTTCTTGCCCCTTGGTCTTTCATGTTTCCTCAGGTTGTCTCCTTTCCGGACTGTGGAACTGTGTATTTTTTTAGCCAACAGAAAAGCAGTCTGAAAAAAAATCCAACTATTATGTTTTTCTGTTTCAGTTATTTCCCTCTGTCGAGGGAAATAGGACTGTCTGTGCAGAGGGAATGAGTCATATCTTCTATGTTTCTTTTTTTCTGCTGCACTGTTATAAATATACTCACCTCATACTTCTACACACCAAAGTGTTTGACAGGTCTTCTAAGACTGAACACTGCTCTGTCAAGCTTTAAGTGTGATATATAATCTGTTCATGCAGTGCTTCAGTTTAGGAAACTGCTCTTAGGAAGTTCAGGAACATTTGACTTGTGGCAGGCAGAGCATTGCGACTCAGAGCAACAATTCCCTATGATGCCATGGTTGTTCCAGGTGTTGCAAGATGGGGGGGTTCGCAACTGTATGTGTTACATACTGCTCAAGAATCTCCTGTTCACTCTGCTCTAAATTAATTGGAGGATGAGATATATTGGAAAATCCAGTTCTTCCAGCAAGGTCCCTCCCAAGCCAGCTGGAATGAGGTGCTGGAGAGCTGCAATCATATGATACTACTTGCCCAGGATAAGCAATTTCTTCAAGAGCAGGACACTGCTGCTCCTGAGTGGTGTGTGTCACTGAAACCAAGGGTCACTGATTGCTGCCTGGATCCCCTTGCTTCCCTCAGCTCCATGCCCATCCCCTTGCTCAACACCGGTGAGGCACCTCAAATCCTGGGGTCAGTTCTGGGCCCCTCATGACAAGAAAGACCTTGAGGGGCTGGACCAGGTCCAGAGAAGGGCATGGAGCTGGGGAAGGCGCTGGGGCACAAGTCTGATGAGGAGCAGCTGAGAGGGCTGGGGGGCCTCAGCCTGGAGAAAAGGAGGCTCAGGGGGGACCTTCTCTCTAACTCCTTGACAGGAGGGTGCAGCCAGGTGGGGTCGGGCTCTGCTCCCAGGGAACGAGGGACAGGACAAGAGGAAACAGCATCAAGTTATGCCAGGGGAGGTTCAGATTGGTTATTGAGGAAAATTTCTTAACAGAAAGGGTGGTCAGACGCTGGCATAGGCTGTCCAGTGCAGTGATAGAGTTACCATTCCCAGAGGGATGTAAAAGGCTTGTAGATGTGGCACTTGGGGACGTGGTTTAGTGGTGACCTTGGCAGTGCTGGGTTAATGGTTGGACTCAACAAAGAGATCTTTTCCAACCCAATGATTCCATGATTCTATAATGGAACATAAATATGTGGGAAAACCCAGGAAAGACAGCTGTAAAGACTGTAATGAGCTGAGTAACTACAGGTCACTGTTCTGAGGCAGTGCTGCTATGATGCACTGCTGAAAGGATCCATATGCTGGTGGAGGGTCTCAAAGGACATGCCTGTCCTTCTTGATCCCAGAAAAGGACACACAGGCAGCACAGCGGTTTTGTTCTGCAGCATGACCAGTAAAATACAAGGTAAAACTGGGCAGTCTTGAACTAAACCCCTGGTTTCCCATTCCTTCCTTGCTGGGAACTCTGCCTGTGGGGCAGTGCTGTGGGGTCTCCTGGGGAGAGGGGTGAATGCACAGCGGTTCTGGGAGGCTCCTTGTGCAGAAGGAAGGGACCTATGACACTGTCTGTCCCTGTCTCGGGTAGAGCCCCAGGCTGGGCTGGTTGAAGAGAGCTCTGCATTGCTACAGGTAAGCCTTAAGCCTGAGTGATGACTGCAGATTTTGTGCCCTGCTGTTTGGGGATAGCTTTCTCTGCATGCAGAGCAGCCCTCTGACAAGCTTTGACAAGCTCATCTCTGAGCTCTTACGTCTCCAGAGCTTGCAGAAATGTGGAGGTAGATTTGGCCTGTAACTTTGCTTTAGTTGTCCCAGCACTGCATCATTTTATATCTTGTTTTGTTTTTCCCCCTACCAAAAAGAGTCCGAAGTGGGGTTTTCTGTATCCTGGGAGTCTGCTGCAGCTGCTGGGTAGGGGGAACCCGGGAGGACTTAGGCTGCAAGTACTTTAAGTTGAGTAAGGCTTTCTGCCTTCACTCTGCTTCACCTAGGGAGGCGTTTGCAAAGCCCTGTGGGGATGAGTGACAGGGGGAAGGTAGCTGTGATCCCAAAGGAGCCCTGGAAGGGAACAGCTCTGTCCATGGCCCTAACTTGTCCTAAGCAAGCCAAGGGGATGCTGCTGTTTAAGCCTGGTCAAGTAGTTGGCCCGGTAGATCTGGCTGTCTGAAGACAATAAACAGGCCTGATCCAGCACTTCACAGGAGCTGAGAGGGCTCTTCCTATCGAGGGAGAAGACAGAAAAGTACATTTAACCCTGTGTTCAGTGCAGCAGCTGAGCTCTTCTGAGGAGAATCTCAAATCCCTGAGCTGAGATGGTTCTGTGGGACTGGAGCTTGCACAGGGGTAGGTGCAGCTTTGGGCTCATCACTATTCCCTAGGGAGAGAGGAAGAGCTTTCGCTCCTTGGTCTTCTAGGGAGCATCAGAAAATCTGACTTCATATATCCGTCAGCATCAGCCCAACATCAACCCTCAAACACTGAAGTTGTTAGAGTGACCAGAGGCCTTTGGGGCAATACCAGTTATAGATCAGGGAGCAGGGCAGCACTTTGGAACAGCTAAAATAGGAGGTTGAACATGTGGTCTGAAGTCCCAGCTCTTCTGTGACGATCTCTCTAGCATCTCTCCCCATCTCAGAGGAATAGCTTGTTCTGGGAGCCTTGTGCTGAGTACGGGTTTTGGATGGTGTAGTTGTTCAGCTTGTGCACAAGAGCAAAAGAAACCACAGAAGTGCAGTTTTCCCTGGTGGGTGCAAACCTGTCCTCCTGGCTGGATCTGCTCTGCAGAACTGTTTGCTGTTCCTTGGGTTGGAGGGCCCAGGAGAGCCTCCAGGAGCATGTGCCAGCTGTAAGGTAGCCTGGGCATCACCAAGCCATGGTGTTCAAGTGGGATCACTCCTTCTCTGCACCAGGTCCTGTGCACAATGGCAACAGCTCATGATGGAGTCAAGGCTCAGGAGAAACTCATGTTGTTTTAACTGTGTGCATTTAGCTCTTCCTCTGCTTTAAAATCATCTCTCTCCAGGAAAGCTTTCTCATTAAAATGTCCAGGGAAGAGAAGCAAGTGGCTCACTTTAAAACAGCACCAAACATGGTAGAAATTTAATCTAAAATTGACTTAATCTAGATTTAGTTACTGGCTGGGGCAACAGCCAGCTGGGATTCATTAGTTGGAGCAGGAAGGACGTGGGTAGGTGTGGGCAGGAAGCTGTACAGGACACAGAACCAGGATTGTGCTGTCTTGCACAAATTCAGGATGAACACATTAACAGCAAGCTGTGTAGTGTTCTAATATTAGCAAATCTACAAACAGCTCACTGTCTGCAGCCTTGTGCAGGCTGTGTTCCAGCACAGCATCCTGGTGTTCGAGGGGGCAGGCTCTGCCAGGCTGGGGGAACAGTCTAGGCTGCAGGAGCAATGCCTGGCTGCCCCTAGCAGAGTCCCTACCATGTGCGGCTGTGGAGAGAGGTGCAGCCCCTTTGCTCAGACGCCCCACGGATGGTTCTCAGAGGCAGAGGCACTGACAGGTACTCAGGTGATGTGAGGTGGGAGAGCCTTCAGCCTGCTCCATGTGGGCCTGTGTTGTGGGTTAGACAAATGAAAATTTTTTTCTTCCCCTGTCTAACAAGGGAGACTATTGTAGGTGGGGAGGGGCTGGCCAGGAACTGAACTAATGAGCGATGCTTAAGAACAAAGAAAGTTGTCTATCCACCTGCATTCCACACTGATCACCCAGAATGGGCGATACTTAAGGACAAAAGGGACTGCTTGCTCAACCCAGATGCCAGGACAATTTCCCCGATTAAAGAAAAAAGAGCTGGAAATGTTGGCCAGGGGATTGTTCCCCAGAAGCTGGAGCTTATTGCGAGAGAGGAGGGGACTTTTCGAGACTTTGCCAAGAGGGGGCTGAGGCCGGGCTCGGTCTCTCTTTTCTTCTGGGCTCGGTGTTCAGTGAGGACAGTTGTGTCTACAGTGGAGTGCCAGTTTTGCTCCAGGAACACTGTTACACTCTGACGTCTCCCCCGCTTGCTCCAGAGTGACATACACAGTGACGTCTCCACGAGGAGGGTCCCGCCAGGGCACAGGGTACAGAGTTATGCTGGAACTGTCGCTGCTCAGAGCTGCTCGCCTCTGCCTTCTCTGCCACCAGCCTGGGTTTTCTGCTCCACACGGGCCGGCGCCGAGGTCTACTCGTCTCTGCTGTTCCTGCCTTCTGCTGGCCCCTCGGCAGGTGATACCAAGGTCCATTGCTTCCCAGTCAACCCCACCTGCCTGTGCTGCTTGCTGCCCGCTGCCGAGATTGGTGGAGCCGGGCTACTGCCCCATGGGTTTGCACTGAGAGCGATCTCCCCTCTCCCGTTGGCCGGAGCAGCCATTGCCACGTGGAGAGGTCGCTGTGCTCGCGCCACAGCGCCCCCTGCAGCTGCAGGGGAGTCACCGCAGCCTCTCTGCCCCAACAGAGAATCGCCCAGCAACAGAGAAGGGACTGTTACTGGGTTTGCCTGTTCTCTTATTGTTGCCATTTATCTGTGTTGTTATATATATAGATATATAATCCTAGTAAAGAACTGTTACTCTTTTTACCACATCTTTGCCTGAGAGCCTCGTAATTTCAAGGGTATAGTAATTCGGAAGAGGTAGGGGGATCATCCTCTATCCCAGGAAGGTTTCCCACCTTCTTTGACAGACACCTGTCTTTCAAACCAGGACAGCCTGGCACAGGGGGCTGTGTATTCCCCCCAGGTTCTGCTGCTTCATTTTGTGAGGTCTCTCTGTTTTCAGGTGTCTTCTGTTTCTGTTTTTTGGGCAAGAGCAGTTGATGAGATGGCTTGAGCACAGGATGAAGCAATTCCCTAATAGAAAATATTTCTTACGTGTCAAAGCTGTTGGCATGAACTGACTACAATGTATCAGTCTATTGGATGGCACTAAACAGTTTGTGTTTAAATATCCCTTTAAATGCATGCCTTGCTCTGGGAGGGCCTGTTCCAGAATCCAGCCTAGCAAACTGGAGCCTGTCCAATGACTGCCTGAAAGTTCAGACCAACTTGCACTACTACTGCATCAGTAAAGGGATCCAAATGGAGTCTACAGTCCACGACTGTAGGGCTGAGAAGATGCTTTTGACTCAGTCTTGCAGGCAGAGTAGTGTCTGGAGGCCTCAGCACAAGGAATGAGCTTAACTATTGCTGGCTTTTCAAGAAGGGACAGGTCCTGTGTTAACCTGTGGCTACTGAGGTGAAGAGGATGCGAGTGGGTTGAGGTGGTGGTGTGATTTGACACTGGCCAAACACCAGGCACTCACAAAAAAAAGAAACCACTCACTCATCCTCCCCTGGTCTGCAGCTGGACAAAGGAGAGAAAATTTAATGAAGGGTTCATGAGTTGAGATAAGGACTGGGAGAAAACACTTCAAGGGCTAAACAGGCTCAACTTAATGATATAAAGTGAATTTATTACTAACAAGATCAGAGTAGGAGAATGAGAAGTAAAATAAGCCCTTAAAAACACCCTTTTCTCCCCCCAGTCCCTCCCTCCTTCCCACCAATGGCACAGGGAGATGGGATGGGGGTTTTGGTCAGTTCATTACTCATGATTTTCTTTCTGCTGCTCAGGGAAATGCTACTGCAGGCAGTTAAAATCAGTGATCAGAGGGCAAAAAAATCTGTGACTTCAACTCTAGGAGGAGCTCACAGTTCCCTCCCCTACAGCTGCTCCCAGAGCTGTCAGTCCTCATCTGGCTTTCCTAGTGCCAGGACTTGGCTTCCTCTGGTGCCTTTAGACTAACTGGGGAGCTGCCTACTGCAGTAGCATCCTGCAGTGAGGCATCCATGGATGCTTATGGACCTCTTGAGGAGTAAGAGGAAGGGCACGTGAGGGGGAATGCTAGGTTGCTGGGGTGCTGATGGGGTGTATGTATGCTGCATGGGAAGGGAGGGTTGGGAGACAGGGACTCTGCAAGCTAAAACTAATGTAGAGCACACCTCTGTTGGCATCAGGGCAGAACATTTTCCCTTTCACTGTGTGCCTGGTGTTTTCCCAAGCTGGCTTATGAAACAGAGCAATTGCAACTCTGAAGTGCCTCCATTTCTGACAACAGCAAGGATTGGGTGAGTGTGTCCTCTCCTCCCTGCTAGTGCAGGGCAGTGTCCAAGGACAGCTACCTCCTCTGCTACAGAGTGACAGCAGTCCTTGTGGATCCTGCCTCTGGGGACCACATGCCTAACACAAGCAGCCCCAGGCACTGAATCTGGCAGATCTCCCTCTCTGGACCCCTCTCTAAGGGGCCACCTCTTGGCAAGTGAAGTCATCCCCTCATTTTTGTTTGTTTTGAGTACTGGTTGAAGATGGTGTGGGGATGATGGCACTGGGGACAGGAGAAACTGTCCCCAGCACAGGCTCGGTGACAGGAATCTGTGTGCAAGTAAGGTAAAACAGTGCTCTGATTCCCTGCAAAACCCAGGTCGCTCCTGAGTGTGCTTGGCTTCACAGTGGTTACAGACAGACCTAATGAATCCTGGTTCTTGCCAAAGCCTTGCACTTTGTGACTTGAAGAACTATCTTTGCCACTGAAAGGAAATAATTAGCTCTTCTTCCCCACCCCCACCCCTTGTTGTCCATTTTGTGCCATCCTCTGGACTATTCTGACTCTCCATCCCTTCTTCCGTCCATCCATCCATCCATCCATCCATCCATCCATCCATCCATCCATCCAAGAGGAAAGATGGTGGCATACTATCTCTTGAGGGGATTATGTCTGCCCACAGCTCCCCTCCAAGCCTGATGTTATATTCCCTGGCCTTGGGTTCCTCAAATTCCTCTGGCAATCTGGGGATGATTTAGCTGTTTCCACTGATGTTTTTTGGCTACATGGGAAAAACAAAGATGTGGCTAACATGGGATTGTGTATATGGCAGTCATGTGGGCCTTGAATCTAAACCCAACTCACCTACTGAGTGCAGTTTTATAAAAAAATTGTGTGTCCACCCAGAAACATCCAGCAGAGTAACAACCCTGGTAGCCCAGCACAACTTCTTTTTCCATTGACTAGAGCATTATTCATTCAAATGAAAGTATTTCTCTCTGAAAGTTGAATATTCTTGGCCAGCAAGGAAGGATAGACTTGCTGTAAGAACTGATGGAGTCATTTATTTCTGTGTGGGTTGATACTCATTGCTCTGAAGGCATCTGGAAGCATTGTGACTTCTGTCTGGAAGCACAGACTATAATATTTTGATGCAAGGTCATGCTACAGTATCCCCAGTCTAGCATTTACACAAGTGATATAATGGGAAGATGGAGAAGCAGGCATGGTAGGGTGTAGCCCAGCCCATGCAGAAGACAGGCTCCATGCAGCTGTCGAGGGAGATATCTGCCTGCTCATGTCCTTATTGACCCCATTTGAAATCTCCAGGACTCACATCTCCTCCTCGACTATGCCACCGCTGCACTTATTAAGGTGTTGCCAGGTCCCTGTACGAGCCACGCAGCTAAATGATGGTGCATGTCTATGCCAATACACTTGAATTAGTTCTGGTCTCTGTCTGACATTAGGGGAGAGAGGTGTAATTAAGGTAATTACAAACCATTCGGTATCAGTTAGGGAAAGCAAATGGTCTTTTGGCTGGGAAGAACATTGTGTGTCTGCGCAAACCATCACAACACAGAGAAAAACTGGAGATCTCCAGCCAGCCCAGGGCAAAACCCCAGGTGATAGCGCTCTGTTGGCTCTGTCCCCAGGACAACCAATACTCAACCCCCATATTCAGGTGAGCTCCCAGAGCTTCCCTCAGAATGACTCCCAGGGGTGACTCTGGTTCTGCTGTGGCTCATTGCTCGGGCTGGCATTGGAATGGGTGCTGTGGTGCCTGGGCACATCTTGGGGCATTACTGTTAACTCTGGATGACAATGAATTCATCCTGCCCAAGAAGGTAGATCCAAATGACGAAGAAGCTCAAGAAAATTGCTCACTTCCCTGCACATCAGGAAGAAATAAGATCTGTCAAGTTATTCACCCCTGTAAGACATCTGTGACACCTTACAAATACAATCTCCTTTCTGGCTCTCCTGGGTGCCACTGCTGCCCTCCAGAAAACAGCAACAGCTGAGCCTGTTGGGAGCCCAGTGCACTCTGCTGGAGCAGGTGTCACAGTCTGTTTGTATCTCTCAAATTTATAGGACTGTACTCTGTGATTTAAACTTTATTTCATGAGCTCATTAAGAAGTGAGAAAAGAAATACAGCAAAATCAGAGCAGGGACTGAGTAAACATGGCGTGACTGCCCCACATCACCAGCAACTGTGTCCGCCATGGAGGACACCACCTAACCTAGGGCTTCCTGGTGTTCTGCTGAGATGAATGGCTGTGGGACAGTGCCTGGGGCCAGGCATTCACCTCTGCTGCTCCTGTCGTGTCTCAGTAGTAGGGCTCTGGGTAGCTCCTGTGGTTCACAACCTTTGTCCTGAGCCCCTAGGTGGGCGCTGACCCCCAGTGCAGTGTAGGGAGGCAGCTGGGAATTGGGACTTATTGTGCTTGTTGCTGGATGACCCTGGTGTGCCTTGCAGTGATGGGCTCATGGCTCTCAGAGCAGGACATATGGGTGCTTCCTGATCCACTCCCAACTCTTTCCCCTGCTGCTGGCTTCCTCAGAGCAGTCAGTACCATCCTTGCCTGGAGAACAAGCCTTATCTCTCTTGGAGAGCTGTAAAACTCCCTTGCAGAGCTGTAAAACTCCCTGTGGGGGACAGGAATCTCCCAGAAATTATGTGCTAAACAGTGCCAGAGCCTCTCTTTGGTGTGCTCCCTGCCTGTTCCCATAACTAGCACACCTCCTTTGCCTGCGGAATGCTACTGTGGCCCTTCCCTTCTGGCTCAGGGGGGAAGAACAACGCTCTGCTGCTGAAGTTGCTCCTACATCTCTATGTCAAGCAAACATGCCTTATGACTGGAAAGGGATTTCACTTGACGACTCTTCTGCTACTGCGCTGTGATGGAGGGACCTATGCTGGTACTGCCTCATGCCATGCACAGGCACCTGTGGTGTTTGGAGTGAGTTGCACTGTTTTTAGAGCTGGAGTAGTGATTCAGGCTCAGTGAGTTATGCACCACTGCATTCTACGTGTCCTTGTTCCCGACCTGACTGCATGTCCTCACCATCAAGAGCCCTGCCCAAAGTGCCGCTGTGCCTGGGAACTTGGCTGAGTCATCTGCCGCCCAGAGGTTGAATGAGCTCAGCTGTGGCTGAGACTCATCTTCTGAACCGTAATGTGTTACCTGAAGGCTTCTTTTGGAAATACCGCGCTGTTTGTGGGGTTATTTTATTACTTTTAATTGAATGTGTCGAGATGAAAATGCAGCGACTCTCTCTCTCCCTACCTCTCCCTCTTTCTCTCCCCTCCCCTCCCCCCTCTCTCTCTTCCCCACCCTCTCCCTCCTCACCTTGCCATGTTTTAACGCCTGGCTCTTCCTAGTGCATAGAAAGCTGCCTGCCGTGGAGAGGGAGAGTGAGTCACCTCCCAGCACAGTGTAGAAGGGACCCTCACATCTCGGAGGTCACTGGTGAAAGCTGCTCTGTACCCATTGTGTGGTGCATGGGTGGCAGTGGTTGGTGTCCTTGGGCATGTGTATTTGAGACCACATGCCCCTTTGCAGAGAGTGTAGAAAATTATTTTGACTTAACAGCATGAGCCAAGGACAGCACCCATATGTGACTGGGCAGATGCTGTGGCATTGATGAGAAAGTGATGAGAAATCTCATGGCAGAACAGAGAGAGGTAGGATAAGTAGAAGCCTAAAAAGAATATCTGTCAGGGAAGATGGATTGGAGTTCTGCTTCTGTCCTCCTCATTCGTTTGAGGCTGAAGCCCTCACATAGGGCAGTCATTGCTGCAGTGCGGAGATGATAACTTTTCTCCCGCTCCAGTCAGTAAGTTGAAGTCCATGGGATTCGATTTACTGAGGGACAGATTAGGCTGTGGTAGGGTTAGGTTTCTCAGGGAATTTCTTCCCATTGTTATCAGAGAGACGCTGTATAGGGGGAGGAGAGGGTAACGCCCTGGGGGTAAATAGTAGGTGACTGATTAATAAAAGGAGTAGGCAATCGCTCTGACATACTACTGAAATGGTTTGGGGAAGGGAGGGGAACGGGGGCTTGGCAGCTCTTAGCTGGGTGTGGGGAGTCTGTCCATGCTGGGAGCGGGAGACAATAGTGTTGCAGTTTGGGTCTTGAACTTCTGCGCAGTGGCTCAGCGCTGCTGTGGAGTTCTCCCACCCGCCTGCTTGTAAGCCCGTTGCTTATGAGAGAGAGTCCTGGCTGCCCCGCTGACTGAGGCTTGGGCGGCTGCCGGCGCTGGGCGGCCCCACCGCCTACACGGTCAGCGGCGGCTGCAGCGGGGAACCGCTGCAGCTTCCGCCTCGCTGAAGACGCCCGCGCCCCCTGCCGCTTGTGCCCATAACTACACCAAGGGGGAAACACCGTGCTTAGTGGGTGGGAAACGCCTGTTACTGTTTTGTTGTTTGTTCTGTCTTGTTATATATATTTTTTCTAGTAAAAATCTGTTATTCCTTTTCCTATATTTTTGCCTGGAAGCCCCATAATTTCAAAGTTACAATAGTTTGGAGGGAGGGGTCATCTTTCCATTCCAGGAGAGTTCCCACCTTCCTTGGCAGACATTCGTCTTTTGAACCAAGACATAGGCACTTAAAACAAAGTAATGGAAAAGCTGAGGGAACTCTTTGTGGGAAGGTTTTAAGAACAACTGTCACTGGCCCTGACATGGGTTACCTCTCCATGGTTTTACTCCCCGTGGTTCTGGCTGCAGCTTACATACGCTAAGCTATCTGCCCCTGTGGAGGGTTAGTCAATACAAACAAGAAAGCTGGTCAAGCCCTGTTATAACCAGCTTGGTTGTGTTTCCCCTTGGGGTACCATGCGCAGGGGCTCCCCTTTTTGCCAGGTCTTTGCTAGCACTTCCCCATGGTTTTGGGCAGGCATCTAGTTTGATCTCTATCAGGATTCTCAAAATAGAGGTGCTTCTTGGAGCTCTGTTCACTTCAAATCTTCTGCCCAATCTTGCTTTCTGTCATCTTTATAAAGTTTTTACAAAAATAAGTGAAAACCAGTCAGAGCAAACAGCTATACATGAAGTCAGTGACTCATGGCCTCTCCACCATTAGGTACAGCCTTTTGGAGCTTGTTATTCTCCTGGTTTATTCTCTTCCTAACCAATTTCTGTCCCTTTTTGTCTCTGATGGCTATTAACATGTTTTTTCATTTTCTTTATCTAAGCATGCTGATGATTGCATTACTGCAGTCCAAGTGTGAATTGACCTGAGTGTGCAAGGTGGGTGGTAGATCATTAGCACCCACCACTGACTGTTGTACAAATCCCACATTACTATGGTCATCTTTCTGCATGTCCTTTTCTGGTGGGAACTGAACTTTGTGAAAGTTGCAATTGTGAAAAACCTTGGTTCTTTGGGAGATGATTCCTCTTTTAGAGTACTTGTGTGACAGAAAGATAATTCTTCCTCTGCTAATGTGGGAATGACACAGGAAAACCAGACATAAAGTGTGGTCTGAAAACCCCCTGAAAGGCAGTGATCTGATCTCTCCTGGCAGTGAGGCGAGAGGCATGTCATGCATGCCAGGCATGCTGCGGGCCAGAACAGCCAAGCTCCTGTGGCAACGGAAGGTCGGGAAAGGTGGTGTAAAGGGACAGACAGCAGTCCTGGCGGGGGACAACAGAAACCCCGCTGATCCGATCAGAGAGAAGCAGGAAGAGGAGAGGGAGGACAAGAAGCAGGCAGTTGCCGCAGTAGGAGCTCCCCGGGCTGGCTCTGGGGCTGCCGTGGCTGAGGCTGTCTCCGCTCCCGCTTCGTGCAGCAAAGCTGCCTCATTCACTCTACAGGGCCACAGGGCAGAGCCCCCGAGCTGCTCTGGGACCCAGCACTCCCCAGGCAGACTCACGCTGTGCCCAGCCTAGGCAGGGAAGGGCAGCCCGAGCCCTTCGTGTCGCGGCAGGCACGGGTGTTGGTGCCCCGGGGGGCTGCCCCAGCCCCCGGAGGCGCTCGCTGCTCCGACAGTTCCGCCCGTCCGTCCGTTCCGCCCAGCCAGGGTCAGCGGCTCAGCCTAACGCGGGGTCCCCAGCGCACCGCTCCGCTCCCGGCCGGACACCCCGCTCCCACCTGGCCCCTCCTGTCTCGCGCCGCCTCTCGCCCTACTGAAGGGCAGCTCCCGCTGCTGCCGGTGCAGTTCCAGCAGAGCCGCTGCCTGGTGCCGGTGCCGCCCGGGCAGAGCTGGTGGTGATACCACTTCTGCCCCGTGCGGCTGCCGGTGCCGCTTGCCTGAGTTGCCGGTGGCGTTCGGGCAGAGCCGCTGCCGGTGCCACATCTGGCCCCCGCTGCCAGAACCGCTGCCGGTGCCTCTCGGGCAGAGCCTGGTGCCAGTGGCGGCTCCGCCCCGGCCCCGCGGCCCGGCTCCTGCACTCGCTTTCACAAGCACACCCCCCCCCCCCCCACCCCCCCACATACACAAAAGAACTGCACCCTTCAACAGCCGCCTCCTCCATGCAGATCGTGCTCAGCACACACCGCTGCCTCCGAGCTCACACTTGGTGCTCCAGAGGTTTTGCGTGCTGGTGGATGCTCTGACACCGAGAACAGCCTGACGCACATACACGTCCCGACATACCTGCACATCCACACGCACATCCCTCAGCACCAACCACCACTCCACTGTCCCTGGCGCCCGGGAAGTCTCCAAGGGTTCCTGGGGACCGGAGGGGCAGCTGGAGTACCCCCAGCAGTTCCCCTCCAGGGTGGGGTCCAGGACACTTGGCAGAGGCTGGATGGCTTTTAGTGAATCCTCGGGGAGGAACCAGCTCCTCGGGAACACACACAAACACGGTGACCCCCAGCTGCCACTGGGTCACGGCAGGGCTGCCCCCAGCCCCTCTTCTGAGGGGCATCCTCGTGGCTCTTCCCCTTCCCTCCCTCCCTGCCTCTGTGGCCGCTGTGGTGTGCTGTGGGTCACTGCAGCACCCAGGGTGATAGTACCACTGGGGAGGGGGTGCGGGGTCTGTGCAGCACAAGGTATGGCAGGAGCCCCCTGTCCTGGCCCCGGGCAGGTAGGATGGAGGGCTGTACTCACTCAGCAGTGAGTAGGAGATGGAGCAGGAGGTTTAGTGCCTGTGTCACCAGAAGCGATGGAAGTGCAGCTAACCGGCTGTCACAGGCAGATCCCATGCCAGCCCTGCCCCAGCTGACAGGATCTCACCAGCAAGAGGGCTCCATGCAGCACCTGGCCAAGGTCAGGGCTGTGTGCTGTGCAGGGCAGAGGCAGAGGGACATTGTGGGGTCCCACAGAGAGCCCCACAACCAACAGTGTCATCATGGGTCTACAACCAAACACTTCCCCACTCTCAGCTGGACCACAGGAGAGGGATATGCTGGTGAGAAGATGCAGTGTCACTTTCTGGCTGCAATGACTGTACCATTGCAGAGTCAGCATCTGGGCTCTCAGGATGGGTGGGATGAGCTGGACGCCTTGTTCCAGCTGGGCTGCTAGGCCCAGGCTGCTGGAGAGCCATGGGCTAGCTGTGGGCTTTGCAGACAGGAACTCCCTGGGGCTGGTATTTCCTGGTGCTGTTCCCCAGGACACTGCCTGCTTGCTGCCTGCCTGCAGCTGGCAATCACCTTGGTGCTGAGCACCACAGTGCTCAATGGCTCACATCATGATCCTGTGTCTGCCTGTGGGTGTTACCAGTGCAAAGCTACCAGTTACCAGTGGGTGTTACCAGTGCCTGCCTGGCACACTGCCTGGGACAGACCCTGGCCTTGGTCAGTGAGGGGCTGCTGCCCTCCTGACATGGATCCCTGACAAACCCTGACATCTTTACAGGACTTGGTTTCCCCAAGCTGGCAAGGCTAAAGCTCTGCATAAAACATCTTCTGCTCCCACCTCTGAGATGCTGGGTGTATTTGCTCAGGTCTCTGGGGCAGGGACTTGCCACGTGTGCTGGCCACCACAGCCCCTCAAGGCCCATCCTTACCTCCTGTGCACTGCTGCTGTGCCTGCCTTGAGCCCTGTGCAGCCTCTTGTTTCTCCTAACTTTTGCTCCCTCACTACCTGAGTGCTTGGCCCCTGGTACCTGTGATGGTGGAAGGGAGGGCAGGGTGCCATCTCCCTGGCCTACTGGGTGAGAGAGTGGGGGACCTCCAGGACATGGCTGTGGAGTTCCTGGAAGTGTGTGCTCCACACTAGCCCCAGAGCTTAGTCCAGTTCTCTGCTCCTCTTCTACATCCATCTATCCGGCTACTCATCCTTATGTGTCTTTCTCCATCTTATGGTTTCCCTCTCCTGCTCTTTTCTGCTCCTTATCCCTCTTTTTCTCTCGCTGTTTCTGTTTGGCTCCCCATCTCTTTCTTCAGCAGACCAGATAACCAACATATAAAACAGGATCTGTATGTGTATCCAAAATTGTACTATGTCCACGTATTGTGTGTGAGTCACACTACATGTCTATAAAGCCTTGTATTTCTAGAGCTGTAAGACACCAAAGTGTTTCCATTAGGTGGATGACAGTCAAACAATCAGATTTACAGATCTGACCCTAAAAGAGAGAAAGAGGGAGGGAGAAGCACCTGAATTGTAAAATTCTTTGGTGGCACTAAAAGCAGAAGCTGCAGTAAGTCCCAGGCCTTTGGGGCCATGTCCTCATCTTCTGCCTCCCAGTCTCTCCCTGCCCTACTCTGCATCCCCCAGGCCTCTAGATCCCTGCCCTCCTCCCTGTCTATCCCTGCCTCTTCTATTCATAGAATGTTAAGGAGTTGGAATGGACCTTAAAGATCTTCTGTTCCTAATTCCCCTGCCATATGGTCCCACTAGACCAAGTTGCTCAAGGCCTTATCCAGCTTGGTCTTTAATATTGCCAGGGATGGGGAAGACACAGCTTCTCTGGGCAACCTGTTCCGGTGTCTCACCACCCTCTCAGTAAAGAATCTCTTCCTAATGTCTAATGTAAATTTCTCCTCTTTCAAATTGTACCCCGAGATAAGCTCATTTGGGGAGAGCATGGTGCTAATAATGTTGTGGGTTTGGTCCCCATACAGGCCACTTAAGAGTTGGACTTGATGATCCTTGTGGGTCCCAGCTCAGAATATTTTGTGATTCTGTGATTACTCCTTGTCCTATCACTCTAGTTCCTGATGAAGAGTCCTTCTCCTGCTTCCCTGTAGGCCCCTGTCAGACACCGGAAGATACAGATATTATTTTGCCATTCTTTGTCCCTCCATCTTTCTTTGCCTGGCTCCCTGTCCCTCTGTCAGGCTTCCCAACCCTCTTTTCCCCTTTTTGTAATTTTTTCAATTTCCTTGTACCACTGTTATTCTCTTTATTTTGCATCCTGGTCCCATTCCCTCTCTTTCTCTACCCCTCAGTCCAGGTCCCTGTTGCTCTCTCTGTCCTTCTCTCCATCTCTACTTTTGTTTGCTCCTCATCACTGCTTTTTTATTTCTTCATCCCTTTGATTCATTTCCTGCCCCTCCTTTTTTCTCTCTATCCCTCTGTTCCACTCCTTGTATCTCTGAGTTGAGCCTGTTTTACCCTTGATGATACTTAATAAGTGATCTCTCTCCCAGTACTTAACTCATGAACCCTTTGTTAAATTTTCTCTCCTCTGTCCAGCAGAGGAGTGAGCAAGAGGCTTTCATGGGTGCCTGGTGTCTGGCCAACATCAAACTGCAACAATCCCACAAAAAAAAATTGCCAGGAAAGTACTCTGACTGGCCTTCGCCTCCCCTGGGCAATCTATCATCTGTACCACTGCCAGCTGGCCTAAGTGCTTTCCTTTCCAAGGAAAGGCTCTGTTTTTCACTTTCTGGAGACCACCTCCAAATTTTGGAATTCATGACAAAAAATTCTATACTTGTGGGGATTGCTGCCCTACAAGAGGTGCGAAGACAGAAAACCACTCCTCACTCTTCCCTCCCCTGGGCACCCAGTTATCTGCCATACCAAACCTGCGGCTGAGTGTTTTCCATTCTAAGGAAAGCCATAGTCACCCAGTTTACAAAGTCCACCTCAAAAAATTACTACACCTCCTCCAAAACATAAGGCATCCAGAGATGGCTCCCACGCAAAAGATGCCATGACAGAAAAGCTGTGCCTGGACCTAACTGTCCCTGAGCATTCTATGATCTTCACAACAAACACTGGCTGGACAGGAGTCCAATTATGAAATTTGGATACCAACTATGAAACTGAATACATCAAAGGATTGCTCCCACACTGGTTTGCCAGTTCCAAACCAAATGTTCTAGGAAGGAGAGCTTTTGATGGCCTTAACACCCCTGTGCAGCCTATAATCCAGCCCATGAAACCTGGGGCTAGGTGCTTCTCTTCCCCAGGAAAGGCACTATTATCCTCTGTCAGAAGCCCACCACCAACATTTGGATATCAACTCCATAAGTGTGTACATCCAAAGATTGCACCTGCACCACCAACACTGGGGATAGCTGCTTTCCTTCCCAAGAAACCACAGTCAACCACATTCACAAGCCCACATCGCAAAATGGATATGCTCCCACATATAAGTTGCCAAGACAGAAAGTTGATTCTGGTCCTTACCTGCCCTAAGCAGGACTGGAAGATCCTACCAGCCTTTACCTCCCCTGGTCAGCCTCTCATCTGCACCTGAAACATTGGGGCTACATGCTTTCCTTTCCATGGAAAAGCACTGTCATCCTCTCTCAGGAGCCCTTCACCAAAGTGGACAGTACCTTTCCTTGGGAAATCATAGAATTAACTACATTGGAAAAGACATTTGATATAATCAAGTCCAACCTATGACCTAACACCACAATGTCAACTAGACCATGGCACTGAGTGCCACATCCATTTTTTCCCTAAACACCCCCGAGGATGGAGACTCCTCCACCTCCCTGGGTAGGACATTCCAATGCCCAATCTGTAGCAGTCAGGGACAGGCGAACGGAAGATTTCCGCGGTGTGACGGAAAGCAGCAGCAAGGAAATTTCTCCCCACCCCATTCCTCCTGAGATAAGAGATCACCCAAAGAATGTAACCCCTCCTAACCCCAGTAGTTTTCCACTCCTTACTAACCCTAGCTATCCCACCGTCCCCCTCCTGATGTAGTGAAGCCCCCTAGACTATTTAATCCCATGAGATAAGATAATAAACGCCATTTGACCATCTACCACATTGGTATCGTGTATGTCTTTGGCCCGAGTGGCCCGGGTGAGGCTGGGCTGCCATGCTGTCGTCTTGAAACCAGGGCGCCTGCCTTCGTAGCAGAAGGCAACACCAATCACTCTTTCTGTGAAGAACTTCTTCCTAAAATGAAAACATCTAGTTCTACTGTTGGTGCTGCAGGTGATCATTTGCCCAGTCAAGGTGAAGGCCAGAAAGACCATCTTGTCCTGGACACATCTTTGTTGGAAAAATTCGGTATTAGAGATCCCGATTAGGATTGATGGGTTCCTGAATGAGTATGACAGTGCTTCAATGCTTTACATTTTTTTCACCTAGTCACAGTGTCTTACATGCAGATGATAGCCTGACCAAGGGAGATAAAGATCAGAAGCAGCTTTCTGTCCTGGCACATTTTGTGTGAGAGCAGTACCCCAATGTTTACAATTATCGAGTTAGTATCCAAATTTTGGAAGTGGACTTCTGAAAATGTGACTTCTGGGATGACAGTGCTCTTCCTCAGTAATGAAAGCACGTTAGTCCTAGTGTTGGTGCTGCCCAGGAGATGTAAGGGACAGCAACAGCTTTCTGCTCTGACAACTTTTGTCTGAGAGAAACTTTTGAATGTATTCAGTTTTGGAGGTCTTCCAGATTTCAGAGGTGGCCTTCTGAAATTTTAGCAGTTTTATGAACAAGGTAAGCAGCTATCTCCAGTCTTGGTGTGTAGATAATAGTCTGGTTAGGGGAGGTAAACCCCAGCAACACCTTTATGTTCTGTAGTCATTTGTGTGGGACCAGCCCCCAGATGTATTCTGTTTTGGAGTTAGGGACCACATAGTTCCTTTCTTCGGCAAGGAAAGCAATTTTGGATCCACACAGGGGGTGGTTCAGGGAGTGTCTTCGTTCGTTTAATTTCTTTTGCAAGTACACAGTGCAATTGGATGGTGGTGTTGAACTGCTGTGGTGGGAATGTAAAAGCCAATCTGTTGAGCTTTTTGTCCTGGTACCTTTAGTATCTGAGTCAGTGGGGGGGTTCAGTTTTGAACCCTGACTCTGTGTCATGGAAGGAATATGAAGGTATACAGATCTGGGAAGAAAGTGCAGATACGAGGGTGTGTGGTGGAGTTCAAGGGGTGCAGTTGAAGGTGGAGCCAGCAACAGCCTTCTCAGCTGGCACTTTCATGAGCTGTATTTTTGCCAGATGTTTTCAGTTTTGGAACTGGGCTCAGGAAGATTGAAAGAATTTAATATTACATATTATTGTTGAGAAGGTGTTTGTGTTACCCCTCATGCATGGTGCAAATAAGTTTGCAAATCAAAGGAGAATGTCAGCGAAAGCTTTCTGTCCTGACATTGTTTGAGAGTAGCAACAAGATGTTTTCAACTTTGGATCTGCACTTTGCATTGTTTAGAGATAGTCATGACACATTTAGTTCTTTTGCAAGGACATACCATTACTCAACTGCATATTGAATGGCGGCACTGGAAATGTAAAAGCAAACAGGAGCTTTTTGTTCTGGAACTGTTAGTGTGGGAGCAGTTAGTGTAGGGGTTCTGTTGTGGATCCTGGCTCTTTGAGACTGAGCGAATGTGATCCTGCGTCTAGCTGGATTGTTGGCTGTGCAGATTATAGGCTGCAAAAGAAAAATGAATTCCAGCACTGCCTCTTTCTTCTAGAACCTTTTCTGTTGGACCTGCTGCTAAACATTCTTAGTTTTGTAACTGAGATGTAAATGGACATTTTGAAGAGACTGAAAACACATGAAACTACATAGAGCCGGGTAGGAAAGGGCATAGATCCGCATCTGATGCAGTTTGTAAGCTGCAAGGAGAACATGAAGGCTTTTTGTTCTAGGACATTTCATATGGGAGCAGTTGCTGGACATTTTAAATTTTGAACTTGGGCTCCATAAGAGTGAAAAAATATGCTGGTACAAGCAAGAGCAGAAAAGCGCCTAGCTCCAGGAGGGTGTTGCAATTCAAAGAATGCACATTAAATGTGAAGCCAGCAAGAACTTTCTCACCTGGCACCTTTTGTGACTGAGATTTTTGTCGGACATTGTGCTGGTTTAACCCAGTGTGGAATTTTTGATTGGTCAAAAGCAGCTGATAGACGGCTAGCTCAACTGATCAGGCACCCTTTGTGTGACATATTTGAAATGGGAACCGGGAAGCGTGATCTCTTTTTTTCCTCTCCCTCTCCCACTGGAAGGAATGGCCCTGGGACCAGGCTGTCGGCCCGGGTCTGGCGGGGGCTGGCCCTGTTCCATCTAGCCACGGCCGGGCCGAGCCAGCACAATGGCGTGGCAGAGCGGGAGCCAGGGGCAGCCGAGGAGGAGAGACCTCCAGAGCCAGTTGTGGTGAGAGCAAAGCTGCATGGTGCAGCGAGACGGTGCCTCAGGGCCAGGGCAGCTCCTCCGCAGCCACTGCCCCGCAGCGCTGGCTGGGCCGAGCAGCTGCCCCAGGGCCGGGGAGCCTGAGGGCCAGGTGGAGCGGCTGCTGGGGCGGCCTTGGCAAGTAAACACAGCACGAAAACACGCCGGGACTCCTGCAGGCATTTTCTGCAAATATTAACTTCTCTTCCAAGTCAGAGAGAAAGGAAAGCAAGTCATGTGAGGGGAAGAAATATGGCGACCAGCAGCTTAACTGAGGAGAAGGAGGAAGTAGCAGAGGAGAAGCCATTTTACTACTGGGATTGACTCTTTCGGTAAGCCGTTGGTGAGACTGTAATAGAACCAAACTATCTTTACTCTATAATTCACAAAATACAAACATGGGGGGATCTGGAGTTCACACAGCCTGAGAATAAGAACGCTTTATGTTGTGAGCAGATGAAATTGCAGTTTCTGGAGATTATGAATGACAGGGAGAGAGAATTTACCTGTACCTTTAGGCTGGGATGACTTGTCTTTAAAAGTTTAACCCCACTGGATTCCTGTTGTGACCCACGAACTGTAGGTTTCTTGTGGGAGAGAAAGATTCACCACTGCAGAATCTGGGCAGGCTGTGGTGTTTCGTGAAGGTTTGGAACCATGCTGAAGACACTCCACGGGGAGCTATCTTCCGTGGGATGGATCCCACAACACAACAGAAAGAACTCTTTTCCTATCCATAAGGTGGCAATAAGAACTCTTAATCAAAATGATCAAAATCCCATGTTTTATGTCCCTTAGCATAAGTGGTGAGGAAGGTTGGGATGTATTGGAAAGAGATTGTTTGGAGTTTTGCCTTGATATCTTTATTATCATTATTGTTTTACTTTTAGTGTGGTAGTAATAAAATCTTTCCACTGTTTCAAGTTTTGTGCCTGTCCTGCCGTTTTTTGTTCTCCTCAGCTTCTAATACCTTAATTTCCCTTAAGAACAACTTTCCTCGTGGTTGTCTGGAATACCATCAGGCTAACCAATGACACGTTTTCAATTTTGTCACTGGGCTCTGCAAGAGTGAAAAAATGTGATCATACATTCATCTGGAAAGAAAAAATCCATAGCACCAGTGTGTGTAGTGCAGTTTACAGGCTGAAAGGGGAAGGTGATGTCCCATTCTTTCAGTCTTGCACAGTTAGGATCCCAAAGAAACCCCCCCACTAACTGCTCTGACAGTAAAGGTGCCAGGACAAAGAGCTCTGATTGGCTTTTATCTTCCCACTGTTGCTGTTCAACAACTCCATGTGATGGCAGTGTGTACTTGCGAAAGAAGTAAATGTTCCATGGTTTTCTCTAAACCACCACAATGTGCATGTCCAAAGCTGAAAATGTCCAGGCACTACTGGCAAACAAAATGTGCCATTAAAGAAAACTTTCACTGATCTCCCATTTGCAAACTTGTATTTGAACAACAATCAAGTGGCAGTCACTTTCCACCTGCAGCTTGTGTCTCGGTTTTGAGACAAATTTAAGAGAGAGACTCTTTGGACTGAGTCTTTCTCCTCAAAAAGGGTTCCAAAAACCCCCTTTGCACCAATACACAATGAACACCAGTAGATGAAAGTGTCAAGAAAACTTACAACACCAAAGGTTTATGTCCAAAAAGGAGACAGAGAAGTTCCATAACTTTATTCCAATAAAGGGAGAGGCCGCGGGCATTTCCCATGGGGTCTCTCAAATTGCTGGAGGATGCAGCCTCCTTTTTATCCTAATTTTTCGGTGTCAGGATCTGCTCATACAGGCAGGAGTCGTGGTGATTCTATCACTGGTCTCAGAGTGCAACACAGAGTGCGACACAAAAGGGGATTTCAATTTTAATCAACATTGCACTTTTATTGAGTGCCAACAACACGATTATGCAATAGAGGAGAGAGAGAGAGAGAGATATAAAGAAACAAAGTAGAGAGAGAGAGAGAGAGGGAAAGGGCGGGGGGGAATAGCTACCAACGGATGAGACGAAGTCCTCGTGGTCCTGCCAATAGACTCACCGGCGTCCGTGGGGAGATCTCATCAGGGTTAATTCAGAAAGTCCCTTTAGAGTCTTTTTCAAAAGTGAGGGGGGCAACTGGCCAGGAGGTGAGGAAATCCTCAGGAATGCATACCAGCTCAGCAGGAGCACCCACAGGGGGAAGGGAGGGCAACTGGCCAGGAGGTGAGGAAATCTATAGCGGGTGTACAGGACAGGTCACCGCGACCTGTACTAATTTCCTCAGGAACGCTGCACCCACAGGGGGAAGGGGGGCAACTGGCCAGGCCTCAGGAATGCATACCAGTCCTCAGTGGGCGCACCCACAAGCAACATTTGGCAAACATCCCACCTCGGCCAGGCCAGGACTCCTGTGAAAAGGTCCTCCCCTCCTTTTAGGGTTTTTAGGGTTTTTCAGTCTCTGTCCTTCTCGATGATCGTCAGGCAGATGAGGGATTTTTGGACCGTCTCTTACACCAGGCCACATTTCCCTCTCTCTTTCCCCATTGGCTGAGGTACTTGAGAGGTACAGACCTCCTTAATCGCCTAATACATATCTTTGTTCTTTTTCTCTAAGACCAGGAATTTGACATGGCCCTAGTTGAGCAACAGTCTGTCAATTAGGGTAAATTCCCCTAGAATTTATGTTTCCTCCCATTGCTTGAATTTAAGTATCTGGCTGTATCTACGAACATGCTCACAGTTTGTTTGTAGAGATATATCCTCCTCAGTCCTTTCAAGCATCTGGCTTTATCCACAAACAGGCCCACAGTTTGTAAAGACACTGCCTTCTCAGGCCTTTCAAAAGTGAAAAAAGATATAATTAAACAGTTTATTAACAAACAGAGTACCCGCCCACCAGGCAAGGGAAAACAAAAGGTAAATACCTGCCAAGCACTAAACCGTCAGAATCCACTCCCCCCCCCCAAAAACAAAAAAAAACCCCAAAAATGTCCAGAAAGTGGTGGCAGTGTAAGAGGAATACACCTTTTCCCAACACATGGTCCAAAGGTGGCAGCCTTCCACGTGGAGGGGACAGCAGACCCCCCGCCCCCATGGAGCAGTCCTGTAGCAGAGAAAAAAATTCCAATGGCTACCTGGTGTTGATTTTTTTCCCTCCCAAGGGCAATTACAGCAGACAAAAACAGCTGGGCTGGAGCCTTCTGGTGTGCCTTCTCTCCCTGGCTTGGCTTCCTGGGGCTTGGGACTAGGTGTGGAGCCTTTCCAGTTTTGGCAATTCCTCTTCCACCGGTTTTGGAGAAGCAACCTGTTCAATCCAGTTGGCTGTAGCACAGGGCTCCAGAGGGAGGGGCCCCAGTCCCCCCTCTCTGGCAGCAGCTGTCATGGCAGAGCACATCAGGATGCAGCAGGGCATGGTAGGGCATGCCAGGGCATGCCAGAGCACGGCAGGGCACGGAAGGGCACAGCAGGGCAAGGCAGAGCACCCAACAGCTCCGGTCCCACCTGTCTCCTGATGCAGCTGGGATGTCTCCTGATCCCAGAACCAGAAGAAAGGGCGGGACTTCCTGCCTCCCAATCCAGAAGAGAGCAAGCATATTCCCAGCCTCCCCTGAACCAGAAGAGTGCAACTGACATCCTGGTCCCCCACACCGGAAGAGAGCGAGCATCATGTTGGTCCCCCTGAACCCGGAAGGATCTTGGCTGGGGTCATGTGATACTCCCAATCTGGGAAAGGGGAAAAAGGGTGTGCAGAACAAGAAAACAATAACAATTTCTTGGGCATAAGCAGAGGATCATGGAATAAATTATCATAATAGATCACTCCAGGACAAGCTTGTAAACACAAATCCCATGGTACTCTGCATTTTCCTAATCAGCTATATGTACCGTCATATTTTTTTGCTCTTGCACAGCCAAGGGACAAAATTTAAAGTGTCAGGAAAGAATCTTGGTCACAAAAGATGCCAGATGAGAAAGTTCTTGCTGGCTCCACATCTAACTCACACCCCTTGAACTGCATCACACACCCTGGAACTATGCACTTTCCATCTCAGCTATATATATACCATCATACACTTCCAATCTCACAGAGTCCAAAGTGTCCATCTACATCTCACACAGAAAAACATTCCAGGACAGACACAGTTGCAGGATCACTCACAGCCTTTCAGCTACACACAACAGACAGGGGCTATGCACAATTCTTCTCAGCTTGTGCTGATTCTGGCCAGGACAGGTTAATTTTTGCAGTAGTTGGGAGGAGACTAGAACAAACAGCCAGTCTTTGCCTTCATCTGTCCCTTGCAGCCTATAATCTACATCAAACACCCCAGTACTATGCACTGTCCTTCTCAGGATTTTCTCAATCCCATAGACTACAAAGCTAAAATGATAAGTTTCCTACTACAGCTTGAAAAGAGTGCCAGGACAGAAGCAATTGCTTGACTAATCCTTCTCCTCACAGCGTAACAATGCACCACACATACTAGGATTATGCACTTTTATTCCCAGCTATAAGTACCATGACATTACGTATGGTCACTCGAGTCAACTTGTTGATTTGAAGTCTTCAAGCCGCTGCTCCCCAAAGGTTTTAAAACAAAAAAACTGTGCTGGGCATCACCTTCTCCTCATAGCCTGTAAACTGCACTTCATTTTCGCAGTGCCATGATCCCAAACCGAACTCCTTCCACAGTAAAGTTGCCAGGACAAAAATCTCCTATTGGCTTGTACCTTCCCACTGTCATGGTTAAACAGCTCCACAAGATGACAGTGTACTTGCAGAAGCATTTGGATGTACAGTATGTATCTCTAAACCACATAATGTGCAGATCATAAGTAGAAAATATCTAGTCACTATTGCAAACAAAATATGCCAGTAAAGAATATTTTCCTTCTCCTTCCATTTGCAATATTGTATTAATACCATAATCAAGTAGCAGTCACAGTCCCTTTGCAGCCCGTACATGGCTCACACTTAGCACTTTCCTTCAAGGAAAGGCACTGTCATTCATATTCAGGACACCAGTTCTGCCATTAGGAGCAGAGCTACAATAATGTACGTATGGCTGGGGATTGCTCCCACGCAGAAAGTGGCAGGAGAGAAAGGTGTTGCTTGCCTTTCATTACCTCCCTTGGACAGCTTCTCATCTGAACCCGAGACACTGGAGCTAGGTGCTTTTCTTCCTATGGAAAAAGACTGTCATTCTCTTTCAGGAGTCCATCATGTAAATCTGGATACCACCTCCAATATTTAATGTGTTCAAAAATTGCTCCCATACAAAAGATGACAGGTCAGAAAGGTCATGCTGGCTTTTACCTCCATTGGGCAGCCTGTCATCTGCACTGGAAGCACTGGGGCTAGGTGCTTTCGTTCCCATGGAGAAGCACTTAAAAACTCTGTAGGAGCCCATCACTGAAATTTGGATACAACGTCCAGGATCAAATATGCCTAAGCATTGTTTCCACAGTAAAGGTGCCAGGACAAAAAGACCTTCCTAGTTTTTACCTCTACAAGGCAGCCTATCATCTGCACCTAAAATACTGGTGCTTTCTTTCCAATTTAAAAGCACTCTCATTCCCTTTCAGGAGTCAACCACTGATATTTGGATATCACCTCAAATATTGAATATGTCTAAGGATTGCTCCTACAAAATGCTGCCAGGACAGAAGGGTCTTACTGGCCTTTACCTCCACTGAGAAAATTATCATCTGCAGCACCAAAAGGAGGCCTAGGTGTTTTGCTTTTCAAGGATAGGTACTTGTCATTCACATTCAGAAGCCTAGTTCCGACATTAGGAGCCAAGGTCCAGTACTGAATGAGGCTGGGGATTTCTCCCATACAAAATGTGCCAGGACACAAAAGTCTTGCTGTTGTTTACCTCCTCTGGGCAGTCTCTCATCTGCACTGAAAACACTGGAGATAAATACTTTCCTTCCCATGGGTTAGAATTGTAATTCTTTTTCAGGAGCCCATCATCAATATTTGAATACCACTTCCAAGAATACATCTAAGGATTACTCCCACACAAAATGTTCCAGAACAGAAGAATCTTGCTGGCCTTTACCTCCCCTAGCAGTCACATCATCTGCAAGACAAGGCAAGAGAGAGGTAGGCAAGGCAAGGCAAGGCAAGGCAGGGTTTAGGAAGACAAGGGAGGAGTAAGAAAAGCAAGGCACAGGAGGGTCAGGCAAGGCAAGGCAAGGGAGGGGGAGGCAACACACGGAAAGGCAATGGATGGACAGGCATGGAAAGGCAATGGATGGGCAGGCATGGAAAGGCAATGGAGACATAAGAAAGACAAAGCAGAGCAAGGGAGGCAAGGCAAGGCGTGGCAAGAAAGGCAAGGCAAGGCGTGGCAAGGCATGGCAAGGCAAGGCGTGGCAAGGCATGGCAAGGCAAG
>VZRJ01005795.1:0-20811 GCA_013397565.1 Ptilonorhynchus violaceus | reverse complement strand
TTGGGAATGGGGGGACACTTGGGGAGAGGGGACACTTGGGAAGGAAGAACCCTTGGGAAGGGGGGACACTTGGGAAGGGGGGATCAGCCGCAGCATCACCACACCCGGGTTGTCTTGATTTGGGGTCACCGCGTCCAGTGAAGGGGCTCCACGTTACCACCTTGGTCCCCTGGCCTGGGCAGGGGGGATCCGGGAAGGGAGGAAATCATGGAAAATCTGGGCAGGGGGGAGATGTGGGCGGGTGGGCTCAGCCCCAGCACCCCCCACTCAGATTTTCTCGCCGTGGGGTGGGGGCAGGCGTGGGAACCCCTCCGGGTGAGGGTGTTTTCCCCACGAAGGGAAGCCGAGGTGCCCTCCCCGGAGCACAGCCCGGTTTTTTCCCGTTCCAGGCTCTTCGGAGGTCTGGTCCTGGACGTGAAGCGCAAGGCGCCGTGGTTCTGGAGCGACTTCCGGGACGGGCTGAGCCTGCAGTGCCTGGCGTCCTTCCTCTTCCTCTACTGTGCCTGCATGTCCCCCGTCATCACCTTCGGGGGGCTGCTGGGGGAGGCCACCCACGGCCACATCGTGAGCTCCTCCCTCTTTTGGGGGCGTGGGGAGGGGAAACTCCCCCAAACCGACCCCCCTTGGAGTGGTGGGAAGTGTCCCTGCCCACGGTTGGGAACCCAACCCATTCCCACCCAACCCATTGATCCCTTCCGACCCAAACCGCTCCGTAATCTACGAAATCTCTTTGCTGCTGGGAATTTCCTTTGAGGTTTTTTTGGTTTTTTTTTTAAATCCCTGATGATTTATTCACTCCCTGTTCCCTCTCTCCCCTGTCAGAGTGCCATGGAGTCGCTGCTGGGCGCATCCATGACGGGCGTGGTGTATTCCCTCTTCGCTGGCCAACCCCTCACCATCCTCGGCAGCACCGGCCCCGTCCTGGTCTTCGAGAAGATCCTCTACAAATTCTGCAAGTGAGATGTTTGTCTTCTCTTTGTTTTGAGAAAAAATGGGGTTTTTTTGGGGGGGAAAAGATGTTTTTCTTTTCTCTTTCTCGGTGGCAGTTTTTAGATTTCAGTCGTTGCTGGGTCGTGGGGGTCTCACGTCGCTGGTGTAGCACGGGAGGGTGCGAGAACCCTTGGCCTTTGTTTTTGGGGTTTTTGGCTTGGGGTTGTTTGGGGTTTTTAGGTTTAAAATGAAGCAGTGGGAGGAGAAGGAAGCAGAGGTTCTGGATGCCGCTGGAAGGTGACACAAATCACTCTGGTTTGGGAACGAGGGAGGGTTTGTTTTCCTCTGAGTGCAAAACTGGGCACTTTTAAACTTGATTTTTACCGGAAGTGGAAACAAATTTCACCCAAATATCCACGCAGTTTTCTGTTGGAATATTTCGAGTTTTGAGGATTTTACTGAACCTGTAGGAGCTTTTCCTGGGAAGTGGCTCTTTTCCATGGCAGCCCTTTCACTTCCATGGCTTTGCTGTGACATGAGCCCCCCCTCTGCAATTCAACTCCTCATTAAGCCCCAAGCTGCTGGTGGGGGACTGGGGCAAACCCGGCTGGTTTTGGGTTCGGGGCATTGAGGGATGCGGGAGAACCTTCCAGAACCTCACTCAGCCTTCAAGGCTTTAACACAACGTTAATTAACGCTAATTAAACACTTGGCTTCTCCACCCACGCCCCGCGACCGCGAGCACACGAAAACCTCACTTACCACCCGCTGCCTCCCCGGCTCGCTCCCGATTTTCCTGGAGCGAGGCGCGGCTCCGAGGCCCGCGCTGGATTTTCCCGCGGTTTTCCAGGGAATACACGCTGTCCTACCTGTCGCTGCGGACGTGCATCGGGCTCTGGACCGCGTTCTTCTGCGTGGTGCTGGTGGCCACGGACGCCAGCTGCCTGGTGTGCTACATCACCCGCTTCACCGAGGAGGCCTTCGCCTCCCTCATCTGCATCATCTTCATCTACGAGGCCCTGGAGAAGCTGAGCCACCTGCGGGAAACCTTCCCGGTGCACATGCACAGCCGGCTCGACCTCCTCACCGTCTATTAGTGGGTGTTCTCCTCCTCTCGGGGGCCTCGGGGGCTCGTCCCGGTGCCGTTCCCTCATCCCCGGCCCGGTTTGGCTCTTCCCAGCTGTAAGTGCGAGGCCCCGGCCCATCCCAGCAACGAAACGCTGCGGTTGTGGCGGAGCAACGGGATCGACGCGTCGGGAATCGCCTGGGGGAACCTCACGGTGACCGTAAGTGCCCCGGGCCGCCGATCCCTCGTGGAGGCCGGGGGAGGCCAGGGGCCTTCAGGGCTGCCACAGCCACTGCTCCTCGGGTGCAAAGTTTGAAGACTTTGGGCTTCAAAATGCTCTGAGAAGTCCCTGCTTAAATTTCGTGGGTGGTTTTATCCTGCTTGGTCCTGGGAAGGAGAGTCCAACTTGTCCAGCCCACCTTACCCAAGTCACCCTGTCCCCAACCCCGGGGGTAAGAACTGTCCCCCTCGGTTCTGGGACCGTGACAGAGGTCAAGGGAGTGCTTTGATTCCTGGAGCGGTCAGAGGATGGATTTCCCTGCCTCCAGGCAGTGATTGGCTCCCTTAATTGGTTCCTAATGACTCCGGATTGTCTGTAGGAATTCGCATAAATTTGCATGTCTGAGCAGCCGTGTGGGATTGGCCCTGGAAGCAGAGTCCAGGTGTAGGATGGGAACTCTTTGGGACATCTCCAGCCCCTTTTGGGCTCATCCTGCGAGCCCTGACTGCGAAGGGATGATTTGTCTCTTCCTCCTGTGGTTGTCCCAGCCCTCCTTCCCCGTTCCCTCCTTATCCACAAATTTCCAGCTTTTCCTTCCCCTCCCGTGTTTCCCTCAGCCACGGTTCCATCCCATTGGAGCAGAGGATGTGCCGTGGGTCCCTGGTGTGAGGTCCCATCCCATCCCATCCCATCCCATCCCATCCCACCTCTGTGTAGCTCCAGCTCCATGTGTCACTTGTTCAGCTGCCGCTGCCCATTAAATATATTTCTATATTTACAAAATATTTACATTTATAACTTCTATGGCAGCGGCAGGGTCACGAATCGTGCACCCAGACCCTGAAACCCCCCGTTATCCCCGTTTTCCTCTGTGTCCCGACGCTCTGTTTCTCCAGGAATGTCGCTCCTTGCATGGAGAGTTCCAAGGACCCGCCTGCGGACGCAACGGCCCCTACGCGCCCAACGTCCTCTTCTGGTGCTGCATCCTCTTCTTCTCCACCTTTGTCCTGTCCAGTTTGTTGAAGAAGTTTAAAACCAGCCGTTACTTCCCGACCAGAGTAGGTAGAAGGTGGTGGCCCCTGACGGTCTCCACGCTCCTTTCCCAAAATTCCTGGAGCGCTGAAGGATTCGCCACCGCTCGGTCAGGCTGGGGAACGTTGGCCTCGGATGTGCCTCTCCCGTTTCCATGAGCGCAGAGGGGTCGGAGCGTTTCCCGCCTGCCTCGTGACGTGTCCCAGGGTGATGGTTTTGGCTCGGGCAGTGGGAATTCAGCTCTTCTGAGGTGATTTATTTTTTTTCACCTTCCATGCATCCCGTGCTCGAGTGGAAAGTTGATTCAAAGTTGGAGTTGCCACGGAAAAATAGGAACAAACGATGCCTCAGTGCCTTATTTTCCCCACGAGAGTGGCACGTTCCCTTATTTTTTAGTATTTTCGTTAAGGTTTGAATTACAATTTTAATTTCCCCCCTAATTAAACTCTTCCTATCGTCCCACACCAGATCCCCGAGGGAGTTGGCAGCGTGTCCTCACGGCAGTGGGATTTTGGGAATTAACCGGCCCAAACCTTGTGGGTGTGCCCAGGTTTTCCACGTCGTGTCCCGGCCCCTTTCATCCCCCGTTTCTCGCCCCAGGTGCGATCCACGGTGAGCGACTTCGCCGTGTTCCTCACCATCGTCATCATGGTGCTCATCGACCTCGTGATCGGGATCCCGTCCCCCAAGCTCCACGTCCCCCACGTGTTCAAGGTACCGGGGTGGGCTCTGCAGGGAAGGGGTTCGGCACCTCAGGCCCCACCGGGGGATGGTGGGGCTGGGCTGGAGGAGGTGCTGGTGGTGGGACCATCTCCTATTCCACCTCCAAGAGCATCGATTCCTCCCGGAAATCAGGAGACAGCCCCAAACCCAGATGGTGGATGGGAGAACCGTCTCCAGCAGGAGAGGGCTGGGCTGGAGGAGTGCACAGATTCCTTCTGGAAATGGGAAAACAGCTCCAAAAGGAGACACTGAACAGGAGAATCAACTCCAGCAGGACAGGGCTGGGCTGGAGGAGGTGCTGGTGGTGGGACTCTCTCCTCTTCCACCTCCAAGTGCATCGATTCCTCCTGGAAATGGGAAAACAACCCCAAAACCAGGCACAGGGAGAGAGGACACAGGCACTGCTGACCCCCTGGGAGAGGGGGACACGAAGCCGGGGCTGGAGATGCTCGGACACAGGGATGGAGAGGGATGGAGGGGAATGGAAGCCAGGGCAGGGTTTGGACTGGGACACTCTCGGACACAAGGATGGAGGGGAATGGAAGCCAGGGAATTTTGGGCTGGGACACTCTCAGACACAGGGATGGAGGGGAATGGAAGCCAAGGAAGGGTTTGGGCTGGGACACACTCGGACACAGGGATGGAGAGGAACGGAAGCCAGGGAATTCCGGGCTGGGAGCTGATCCAACGTGTGTTGCAGCCCACCAGGGACGACCGCGGGTGGCTCATCAACCCCATCGGGCCCAACCCCTGGTGGACGGTGCTGGCCGCGCTCATCCCGGCCCTGCTCTGCACCATCCTCATCTTCATGGACCAGCAGATCACGGCCGTCATCGTCAACAGGAAGGAGCACAGGCTCAAGGTGAGGAGGGGCTGCCGGGCCACCCCATCCCCACCCCGCTCCGGGCTGCGGGGCCGGGACCAGCTCCTGTCCCAAATGTTTTGGGAAGGTTTGGGATAAGGTCAGGCCGTGTGGGAGGAGCTGTCCCAGACTAGAGGTGACGCAGGGAGGGGATGACAACCTTTGGGAGCAGCAAAGGAATCTCGGCGCTCCAGGGATCACCCAGAGCCACGTGGCTCTGAATGAAAAACCAGACAATTTTTCCATGATTTCCGAGAAGCAGAAATCCCACAAAACCCGCTTTGAAATCCTGCCAGGTTTTCACGCTGGCCACAAAATCCTTGTTTGATTCCAGTTCTCCTTCGAAACCTCGTTTAAACTTCCCAGCGGTTGCCTTGCGCTCCAGCGGGATTCGAGCGCTCGCGGCGCGGCCCCGGCGCCCGTGGGACGCTCCCGCTCCGTGTTTTGCTCCCCCAGAAAGGCTGCGGGTACCACCTGGACCTGTTCATGGTGGCCGTGATGCTCGGGGTGTGCTCGGTCATGGGGCTGCCCTGGTTCGTGGCCGCCACCGTCCTGTCCATCACCCACGTGAACAGCCTCAAAGTGGAGTCCGACTGCTCCGCGCCGGGGGAGCAGCCCAAGTTCCTGGGGATCCGGGAGCAGAGGGTCACCGGCCTCATGATCTTCGTGCTCATGGGCTGCTCCGTCTTCTTCACCTCCGTGCTGAAGGTAAGGCCGGGGTGGAAACCGCCCAAAGACCGCGGGAATTTTGGAGCTGGTGCAAGATTTGCCCCTTCTGCCCAGGCCTGAGGAGGTGATCCCAAATCCCGGGCTTGGCAAGCAGCCTCGGTCGCTTCCCAGCCCTTCAGAGCCGGTTTGGGGCGCTCAAGCCGAGCAAACAAATCCTTTAATTCCCAGGTGTCCTCCAGGCCCGCTGGAGGGGGGTGATCCCACCAAAGCCGCTCTATCCCTGCCCTTCCCAGGAGAGAAAATACAACAAAGGCTCATGGGTTGAGATAGGGACCGGGAGAGATCCCACGGCACCGTCCCGGGCTAAACAGGCTGGAATTTGGGATATCGATTGAATTTATTAATGACAAAATCCCAGCAGGATCACGAGAAGTAAAACCAGACCTTACAAACCCCTTCCCTGCGCCCCTCCCTCCTTCCCAGCTCTGCCTCCAGGGGCACAGGGAGATGGGAATAGGGGCTGTGCTCCGTTCATCCCACGCTGTTCCTGCTGCTGCTCAGGGAGAGGAGTCGGAGCCCTTCCCGTGCTCTGGCCTGGGCTCCCTGCGTGTTCTCCATGAACTTCTCCCATGGGAGTCCATCCCACGGGAAACAGTTCTCCAGGAACTGCTGCAGCGTGGGTCCCTCTTCCAGGGGTCAGTCCTTCAGGAACGGGCTGCTCCAGCCCTGGTCCCCCACGGGGTCACGAGTCCTGCCAGGACCCTGCCCCAGCCCGGGCTCATCTCCCCATGGATCCACAGGTCCTGCCAGGACCCTGCTCCAGCCTGGGCTTCCCACAGGCTCCTGACCTCTCACAGGCATCCCCACCTCTGGCTTGGGCTCCTCCATTCTCGTTCTTCTTCCTCTTTTCCCTCTTTTCCCTCTTTTTCCTCTCCTTCCTCTCCTTACTCTTTTTCCTCTCCCTCCTCTCCCTCCTCTCCCTCCTCTNTCTTCTCTTCCTCCTCTTCTTCCTCTTTCTCATCTTTCCCCTCTTTCCCCTCTTTCTCATCTTTCCCCTCTTTCCCCTCTTTTCCCTCTCCCTCCTCTCCCTCCTCTCCCTCCTCTCCCTCCTCTTCCTCCTCTTCCTCTTCTTCTTCCCCCTCTCATTTTATCCCAAAGGTGTCCCCACCATTCCCAGCTGGCCCAGCCTTGGCCAGAGGCGGGTCCATCCTGGAGCCGTCAGGAATCGGCTCTGCCAGACATGGAAGGAACTTCCAGGAGCTCCTCACAGAGGCCACCCCGGAAGTGCCGCGCTCCCCAACCGCGGCCACGCAAACCAGACCCCCAGCCCCGTTTTGGGTTGGAATTCAGCATTTTCACATTCTCAACTCCAGGCTAAAGGAGACACATTCCCAACTCCAGGCTAACAGGAGACACATTCCCATCTCTACAGTAAAAGGAGACATTCCCAATTCCAGGTTAAAAGGAAGCACAATCCCAAATCCAGGTTAAAAGGAGATACATTCCCATCTCCAGGCTCAAAGGACACACATTCCCATCTTCAGACCAAAAGGAGACACATTCCCATCTCCAAAGGAGACACATTCCCAACTCCAGGCTCAAAAGAGACACATTCCCATTTCCAGGTTAAATGGAGACACAATCCTAATTCCAGGTTAAAAGGAAACACATTCCCATCCCCAAAGGAGATGTCACTTCCATGCATTCCCACAGGAATGTGTCGAACTCATTTTTGACCCCCCCGGGAGGTCTCGGATGGTTGGGAGATGAAATATGATCCTAAACGATGGAATCACCTCCTTGTCTCCAGCCTTTCCGGAAAAGAGGATTATCCTGATGGGCTGGAGCTCCAAAGCTCAGCCCAACGCGGAGCTCCGGCTCACTCTGCCCAAAATCCCTCCTGGGCAAAATCCTGGGAATCTTCAGGCAGTTCCTGGGAAGAGAGCGGTGACGGGGAGTGAGATTACCGGAAATGCGATTCAAAGCCGTTAACGATGGAATTTTGCGTTCCAGTTCATTCCCATGCCGGTGCTTTACGGGGTCTTTCTCTACATGGGGGTGTCGTCGCTCCGAGGAATCCAGGTACGGCTGCTCCTGGGAATTTCCTCTCCGGGAAGGCCGTGGGGTGGGAAAAACGTCTTTGGAAGGAAGAAATTCAAATGTTTTGTGTCAGGGACTGATGGGTGGAGGCTCAGGAGAGCTGGGAGGGCCAGTTCAGGACTGGGGTGGCCAGTTCAGCACTGGATGGGCCAGTTTGGGACTGGGGGGGCCAGTTTGGGACTGGGGTGGCCAGTTCGGGACTGGGGTGGCCAGTTCAGCACTGGGAGGGCCAGTTCAGCACTGGGGGGGCCAGTTCAGCACTGGATGGGCCAGTTCAGCACTGGGGGGGCCAGTTCAGCACTGGATGGGCCAGTTCAGCACTGGGGGGGCCAGTTCAGCGCTCTCCACTTCAGCCTTTAGTGCAGCTCGGTTTCAGTGACGGAAAATTGCGGGAATTCTGTGCGAAGGGCAGGGAATTCCACCTGTGGGAATCCTCGCCGGGGGGTTCCGCGGGCCGAGAGAAAAACCTGGAAAAATTGGAATGCGAGCGAGGCGGTTTACAGACGGACCAGAGCGAAAACAGGAGCCGCTCCGAGGAAGGACACAACGGGATCCGGGATTCCTCCTCGCTCCCAGCCCTCGGGAGCTTTGCGAGCCCCGCGGGGGTGACTCCGTTTCCCGTTTTTCCCGCAGTTCTTCGACCGGCTGAAGCTGTTCTGGATGCCGGCCAAGCACCAGCCGGATTTCATCTACCTGCGGCACGTGCCCCTGCGCAAGGTGCACCTCTTCACCCTCGTGCAGCTGCTGTGCCTCGTGCTGCTCTGGGCCATCAAAGCTTCCCGCGCCGCCATCATCTTCCCCATGATGGTGAGAAACGGTATTCCCGGTATTCCCGCTGCTCCCGGTGATCCCGGTGTTCCTGGTCCTCTTGGTGTTCCCGGTCCTCTCGGTGTTCCCGGTCCTCTCGGTGTTTCTGGTCCTCAATGTTCCCAGTGCTCTTGGTGCTCCCGGTGCTCCCGGTATTCCCGGTGCTCCCGGTGCTCCTGGTGCTCTCAGTGCTTCCAGTGATCCCACTACTTCCGGTCGTCTCGGTGCTCCTGGTGCTTTCGGTGCTTCCGGGTGCTCTCAGTGCTCCCGGTGACCCCGGTGATCACAGTCCTCCTGGTCCTCTTGGAGTTCCTGGCGCTCCCAGTGCTCCTGGTGCTCCCAGTATTCCTGGTGCTCTCGGTGTTCCCGGTGCTCCCAGTGCTCCCGGTGTTCCTGTTGCTCTCGGCGCTCCCTAGTGCTCTCCGTGCTTCCGGTGATCCCAGTGATCCCAGTGATCACAGTGCTCCCAGTGCTCCCAGTGCTCCTGCCCCTCTCAGTGTTCCTGGTGCTTCTGGTGATCCCAGTGATCCCAGTGCTCCTGGTGCTCTCAGTGCTCCTGGTTTTCCCAGTATTTCCGGTGTTCCTGGTGCTCCCAGTGCTCTTGGCGCTCCTGGCACTCCCGGTGCTCCCAGTGCTCCCAATGTTCCCAGTGCCTCCTCTGCTCCTGGTCCTCTCGGTGCTCCCGGTGTTCCTGGTGTTCCCAGTGCTCTGAGTGTTCCCAGTGTTCCTGGTGCTCCTGGTGTTCCCAGTGCTCCTGGTGTCCCCAGTGCTCCCAGTGCTCCCGGTGTTCCCGATGTTCTCAGTGCTCCCGGTGCTCTCAGCCTTGGAGGGACAGGAATCCCCATCTCCGGCCTCACCGCCTTTTCCCTCTTCTTCCTGAAGGTTTTGGCTCTGGTTTTTGTCCGGAAAGTGATGGATTTCTGCTTCTCCAAGCGGGAGCTCAGCTTCCTGGACGACCTCATGCCGGAAAGCAAGAAGAAGAAGTTGGACGATGCCAAAAATGAAGCCAAAGAAGAGGAGGTAACGCTGGGAGCTGGGAACCTCCCCCGGGCTCCCGGATCCCCTGTCCCTGGAAATCATGGAATCATGGAATGGGTTGGGTGGGAAGGGAACTTCAAGCCCATCCAGGCTCACTCCTGCCACGGACAGGGAACCTTCCGCTATCCCAGGGTGCTCCAAGCCCCGTCCTGGGGCCTGGGACGCTTCCAGGGATGAGGAATCCGAAGCTTCCCTGGGCAACAGATGTTGGGGGAACATCAGAACCGAACCAAACGGATCCAAGAGCCTGGATCCCACATTCCAAACGTTTTTCCCTAAATTCCCAGCGAGTTGCACTCTTGAACAGAGATATCCTTTTTAAATGAGTCCTGTAATAAAAATAATAATTATTATTATTATAATTAACCCCAAAAACACCCGGAGGGGAAGGTGTTTGCCTCAGGAGGAGAGGGCAGCGTGCCAGGTTTTTACTGGAATTCCGTTTATCCCCGCTCGGATCGAGGGGACCGAACCCGCCTCGTTCCTTTTTTAGGAATCCCAGAAAATGATGGAAGCGGCGGCTGCCAATTCCGTGCAGCTGAAGCTGGGCAAGGCCAGCAAGGTGGACGCCCCAAAGCCCGGCAGTGACAGGTAAAGCCCCCCCCGGGCCGGGAATCCCAGCGGGATCGGTGGGAAGTGTCTGGCTCAGCTTTATTCCCTGTCTGTTTGGTGGGAAAATCCCGATTTATGGGAAGTTTAGGAGGTGGTGGCAGCTCTGCCCCCACGGAGTGGCTGCACAACTCCTGTTTTATCCCAAAATTCCAGCACCGGTTTTATGGGAGCTGGAATCCCTCCTGCTTCCACTGAGGAGTCACGGGGGGGAAACACCGGCTGTGGGGCTGCAGCTCCGGGGCTTCATTCCCAAAATTCCTCACCCGGCCAAACCCTCCTCACCAGGGGAGCTCTGCTTTCCCAGGCCCTCCCGGAATGCCCTCGGTGGCATTGGGCCCATCCTCATGGGAATATTGTGTGGGATGTTCCCGGCAGGGCCGATCCCTCCGAGATCAACATCTCGGATGAGATGTCCAAGACCACGGTGTGGAAGGCCCTGACGATGAAGACGGAATCGCTCTGAATCCGGGCGGGAAAGAGGTGAAGGCTCGGCTGGGACGTGCCCTTGTGGGGACAGCACATTCCCAAGGTTTTCCCGTGCTTTGGTCGGAATGAGCAAAGCACGCATTCCTGGGAAGAGGTAGCAGGACTGGACACCGGCTCTGCTCTGCCGGGAATCCTGGGATCGGATTGGGGAGGCACGGAGAGGCTGGAGCGAGTCCAGAGCTGGGGAAGGGCTGGAGCAGCAGGGAAGGGGCTGGAGAACTCCTGAGGGAGCTGGGAAAGGGGCTCAGCCTGGAGAAAAGGAGGCTCCGGGGGGACCTTCTGGCTCTGCACAACCCCTGACAGGAGGGGGCAGCCAGGGGGGGATTCGGGATTTTCTCCCAGGGAACAGGGACAGGATGAGAGGGAACGGCCCCAAGCTGTGCCAGGGCAGGTTTAGTTGGATATTGGGGAAAATTTCTCCATGGAAAGCTTGTCCAGCCCTGGCACAGCTGCCCAAGGCAGGGGTGGAGTCCCCATCCCTGGAAGAGTTCAAAAATCATTGGAATGTGGCACTTGGGACACGCTCAGCCGCTGATGGTTGAACTCGATGCTCTCAAACACCTTTTCCAACCCGAACAATTCCACGGATCTCCGATTCCGCGCCTTCCACCGACCACCCTCTCTCCCTCTTTTCCCGCATTCCCGCGTCCAGGCGTCGAGGAGCAGGAGCGCGACTCAGGGATGTGCCAAGGCAGGAGCGGCTCGTTTCCCGTCCCGGGGGGTCCCACAAAGCCATGCAGAGTTTCCCGTCGCCCCGGGATGCCGCATCCCGGGGGAATCCGTGTTGTCCAGCCTCGTGTGTCCGTGTGTGTCGTTGCGGTTGTGCAGTGCTGGAGGCTCCGCTGCCGCTTCCCATCAGCGCTATTTTTTTAATGATTCCTCCTCTCCTTCCTCCTTTTTTTTTTTTTTTTCCAAATATAAACTCTGAATGTACAAAAATCCGTTCCCCGCTCCCGTTTGGCGCCTTCTCCTTCCTCGCGTCCGGGATTTTGGGCTGGTTTGGGATGCTCCTTTAATCATTTCTGTCTCTCGCCGGTGTCAGAGGGAATCTCTCCGTGGTGGGACGGCATTGGGAGCGTCTCAAGAATCGGGATGAGCCATCCCTGAGCACTCGGGATAAGGCAAAGGAAAAGCATTTCCTCCCAGTGCTCCATTTTCCCAACTTTTTTTGGGGTTTTTTTTTGGGTTCTGCCCCCGGCCTGGAAGTTGTAAAATCCAGAAACGTCCCCTTTTGAGTCGGCTCTAAACCGACCCTCGGGAAGCCTGGAAATCAAATTCCATGGATTTTGGTGGCGGGAGCAGCCAGGTGAAATGTGGAGCTCTGCGCTCCCAGAATTCCCCTCCCTTCTTCCTCCACTTCCCTTCCTATCCCATCCCTGGACTCCGGTTTTTCCTTCACCCTCTCCTCGCAGGGTGGGATGAGCCAGCAGGAATTTGGGAAGTGCCTTTTCCTCCTCCCTTTCCCTGTTGCTTTGGAGGAAGAGGCTGGGAGAGCCCTCAAGCTCTCCCCACGTTTTGGGGGGATCCAGGAGCTCTGGAATGTGTGTCCGAGCCTGGGGGATGTGGAGCTGGGAGGGGGGAACATCCCGGAGGAAAAGGTTGGTCCTTCCTTCCTTCCTTCCTTCCTTCCTTCCTTCCTTCCTTCCTTCCTCCCTCCCTTCCCTTCCCAGCCCTCCAGGGATTCGGCTCCAGGTTCTTGGAATCCCAAGCTTGGACAGGGACATGACCCCTCCTGCTCATCCCACCCCCTCTGGGAGCCTTTTCCCACATGGAACCATCCCAAAGGGACAACGGCCGGGAAAAGGCAGCTGTGGAATTGCTCCTTAGGGATGGCGGTGACGCCTCCCCAGGCAAAACTCCGACGGATTTTACAGGATGGGGGGTTTTGGGAAGCGGAGTTGGACTCCTGCCAGCCTGGGATGGGGAATGTTGGGGGGGAGGAGCTGCTTTGGCCTTTCAGGAAGGACGGGAGGCGGAAAAAGCAAAAAAAGGTTTGGAGGAAGGAAAAGACGGGATCCTTGGGATTCTACATGGGATCCTTGGGATTCTACTCTCGGACAGTTTTGGTTTTCCTGTTTTCCCCTGTGGAAGAGGAGAGACAGGGCTGGAGTCGACTTCCTTGGGCTGGGGAAGGAAGGAAGGAAGGAAGGAAGGAAGGAAGGAAGGAAGGAAGGAAGGAAGGAAGGAAAGAAGGAAATGAAGGAAGGAAATGAAGGAACCATGGACAGCTCCCTGTTTTGGGAGAATTCCACATTCCCATGTGCAGAGGGAAATGACACAGAGGGAAAACCTTCCACAAACAATTCCCGGAGCCGCTTTAGGGATAAACCCAAAATATCCCTGGAACGACCCAGAAAGTCAAATTTGGCATCAATCCCCTCCCACGCCCTCTCTGGGCCCCTTCAAGAGTATTCCCGAAAGGAAATCCTCGGGAACGGGGGCGGCAGAGGCTGTAAACAGGGAATAAATTAAACAGGGAATAAAGGAGAAATTATTTCTCTTTCTGAGGCGCTGAAATATTTTTCTTTATTTCATTTGATTGGGAAAATATTTAAAATTAGTCACTTGGGGGATTGTTTTTTTAATTTTAAAAAATTATTTTATTTTTAATTGATTTCCCTTTTTATTGGTTATATTTTAAAATTAATTTATTTTTAAACTACTCTATTTTTTAAATGATTATTTTTAAAACTATTCTATTTTAAAATTATTCTCGTTTTAAACCATTCCATTTTTGAGCTATTCTTCTTTTAAATAACCTGATTTTTAAATTGATCTATTTTTAATTTATTTTATTTTAAAATGAATCTGCTTTTAATTTATTTTATTTTAAAATTACCCTTTTAAGAATTATTCTATGTTTAATCTATGTTATTTTGAAATTATTCTGGTTTTAAACCACTCTATTTAAAAATTATTCTATTTTCAAGCGATTCTATTTAAAAATTATTCCGCCTTTAAAATATTTCATTTTAAAATTGTTTCATCTTAAAAATTATTTTCATCCTGTAATTAATTAGGACTAAATTAAATCCAAAGAGGTCCTTTGGATTTGGGTTTAATTGGAATAATTTAACACCAAAAAGGGAATTCCTACGGGGTTTTTTCCTAAATTTATTCCCAATTTCTTCCCGTGGGCTCAGGTGGGCACATCCTGGTTTCCCTTTTACCTGAAACTTGAGGATTTGAGGGAAAAACGAGGCACCAACTGGGGGGGCAGAGGCCCAAAATCCCCCGGGAACGCGCGGGATCCCGATGGGACACTTGGAAAGGTCGGAGATGTCAGGAAGCAGCTGCGGGATCCAGCCAAGATTTTATTGGGATTTAGGGAAAACTGCAGGGAAAACGAAGCCGGAGAAATCCAGGACTGAGGGAAGGCTGATCCGGGGGAGCGGATTTTGGGAGGAGGTGCCCGGAGAACCCGGAACGGTTCATCCCACGGAGCTCCCGATCCCGGCTGCCGCTGGAGAGGCCCAACATTCCCGGGAGGATGGGGCTGGAGAGCTCCTGCCTGGATCTGCCGTTAATTGTACCTTAAAAACAAAACCCAGAGAGCTGCAGGGAATGGAAAGTCCCGCTAAAATCGGGAGCTGGGAAAGGGCAGCGAGGATTCCCTCACTCGGAGAGGAGCCAGAGTTCCTTGGGAAAGGCTGAAACAGGAAAAATGCCTGGAAATGGAAATGATCCCGGCTCCTTAAGGCTGGAATGAAGAGGGAAATGTCCGAACAATCACGGAGAGGATGAAACAGCCCCTTCCCATCCCGGAGTTCTCATCCCACCCCAAATTCCTCAGTTTCCTTCATCTTATTACACGACACCGGAGAATCCCCACAAACATTGGGAGAAGGGAGTCACGCCCTGCCTGGGCACCAAACCCAACAATTTCATGGAATTATGGAATGGTTTGGATTGGGAGGGACCTGAAAGCCCATCCACCCATGGATGGGACAGTCCCGCTATCCCAGGCTGCTCCAACCCGGCCTTGGACACTTCCAGGGATGCGGCAGCCACAGCTTCTCTGGAAAATCCATTCCAGCCCCTCCCCACCCTCCCAGGGAGGAATTCCTTCCCGATATCCCATTTAATCCTGGCAGTGGGAAGCCATTCCCTGTGTCCTGTCCCTCCGTGCCTTATCCCAAGTCCCTCTCCAGCTCTCCCACAGGCTCCCTTCGGGATCGGGATGGACGTGTGGGATGTTTCCCGGGATGATCCCGCCCTGTCCCCGTTCCCGGCACCTCTTGGTGTTGATGAGCCAATGCACGAAGTCCTTGGCCTTCATCCTGTCCAGGTACCGCGTGAAGTCGCTCGTGAAGGTCCCTTCCGAGTGCCGCTTGGCGTGGGACGGGAAGCTCTGGGAATTCTGGGATCCGAACAACTTCCATCTGCTCGGGGAGGGAGGAGAAGGGAGGGAAATGCGGTTTAACGGACACCACGGCGGGATCGTCCCGGTGCGAGGCGCCCAGGGAAGGGCTGTGTCCTCCAAACCCCGTCCCCGTGTGGAGCATCCCCTGGAAAAGCTGGAATAGGGAATAGGAATAGGAATAAATAGAAATAAATCCCGAATATTCCCGATAATTCATCCAAATAAAACACACAATTCCTATTCCGGTTTTGGGGAGATTTGCCAAGCCTGGCCTGGCTTTTCCCAACATCCAACATTTCCAGGGTCCTGTCCCAAATGATTCCCCTCTGTCCCAGGTCCAGACTTCCCCCCAGTCCCTGCTTCCCACATCGGAGCAGGAGCGTGGGGCTGCTCCGACGTTTGGATCCTCCTGCTCCAGCTCCAGGGATTCCCAAAGGAATTTGTGCCGTGGGAGCACCGGCAGGGAGAGGGCTCAGTCCCAGCCCCAGCCCTGGGCGAGGGGTCCCTGCTCCGACCCAGCCAGGAATTCCCAGATTCCCCACATGGGAATGTCCCGGCGTGGGCTGGTGCAGAGCCAGGAGGGAGTTTGTCTGGATAAATGCAAAATAAACAGGAATGTTGGGATAAGGAGATCTGGGACGGCAATGGGAATGGAGAGGGATGAGCTGCTCCATACCTGGCCAGGTCTTCCAAGTCCTTGGGAGCCACCTGCCATCCCGCCGGGATGAGCACGGCGAGCACCAGCCCGGACAGGTACAGCCACCGCACCATCTGGGCTCCTGCGGAGGCAGAAATCCAGGGAAATGTCCAGGCCGCCATTCCCACCCACCCCCCAACCCCTGCAGGGAGCTCTGGCCCGGGACTGATCCGCGTGGGACAGCCCCTTCCCGGGAGCGTTGGCGGGATTGGGATGGGCGCGTGTGAAAATTGGGATTTTTCCACTCCCGGTTCCATCCTCACAATTCCCTGCTGGCACATTCCCTGCGCTTCCGCACAGGCACATGGAACGACATCTAAAGATACCGTTAATTCCAATAAACTCCACCCCAAACCTCCCCTTTTCCATCAGGGACTGACATTTCTATCTCGGAATTACCACCACAGTGCCGGAGAACTTTCCCACCTCTTGGAAAAAACACCTTCCAGACGAGCGGATTAACTCATATTTTACATTCCTTATTTTTGCCGGATTCCTTAGAAATTCTATGGGAATAAAATGCCACCCCCCACCCCCCATGTCCCAAAAATCCACCTTTTATTGCCCATCACCCAATGCTTTCCTTATCCAGTTTAATTTTGCGGAGACTGGGAGCGAGGAGGGAGGAAGAGGCGCTTACCTCGGCTGAAGAGCCGCTCCCTCCGTGCCGGATCCGATTTTCCTCCTTCCAGAGCCGGTTCTGGCTGAATCCTTCTCCCTCCCGGCGCTTTTATCCTCGTTAGGAGGATGCCCAAAGCTGACAGGTGGGTCACGGGTATCCCGCTTTTCCTCGGATGGGTCACCGTGAATCATTACCGCGTTCCTCGAGCGGGGCCGCTGCGGAAAATGTCATTCCTGTCGGATTTTCCAACCTCCGCCTTCAGCCAGGTCTTTTTTTTTTTTTTTTTTCCTTTTTTTTGTTTCCGTTTCTTTCGTTTTTGTTTGGTTTTTTTTTTTTTTCCCCCCACTTTTTTGCACCGAAGGAGCGACCCGTGGGTTTCCTCCTCTCAGGTCAGGTGACCTCTCATCCTGCTCGGAGCAGAGATTCCCGTGCCCACGGGCTGCCCTTTCCGGCGCCTTCTCTGCGGCGGAAAAAACACGGAGAGAAAAAGAGCGTTTTTGTTTGGTTTTTGGATTTGGGCGTCCAAACGCTTCCTGCCGCTTCCTGCGGCGTGAAATTCCCGCTGCGGCTCCTCAGCCGGGCTGATCCCGCTTGTGATCCAAGCCCGGCGTTGTTCCTTACGGCCAGACCTGAAATTGGGGATGTTCCCTGGGATTTAGGGGATGTGGGGATGACGTGAGGCCCCGTGGGCAGCGTGGATCCTCGTGGGACACCCAGGGAACACCTGGAACTCATCCATCGTTTTCCAGGGGTGTTCCGTGGGAACTGGGCTCGTTTGTTTTAAATCCTTGAATCCTGTGGAGGAGAAAAGGGATTGAGAGGAGGAAAACAGGGCAGCCCTAAGGACCTGGATCCGGGTCAGGGCGGGCCCAGGGCAGAGCCCTCAACCCCCTGGAAGCTTCTCCTCACCTGGGGCTCAGGTGAGCTCCCGAGGGCTCCCCACTGGGAGCGTGGATGGCGGGAGGCATTTCCAGAGCAGTTTTGAGATATCTGGGAAGTTTCCCACCAAATAAATCCCAGGATCTTGTGCTTGGGGGTCTAAATTTGCCCTTTCCCGTGGGCAGCGGGAGAGAAAAGCCCTGGGAAGCCGGGCCTGGTCTCTCCCACCAGGAGGGCCGAGGACTCCGAGTCTGGATTCCTCCTCCTCTTCCCGCGCTCTGCCCCCGGGACCTCCGTGGCCGCGGCTGGGTAATTATTGTCACTCCGGCTCCGTAATTACCGGCCCCGTCACCGCGGGGTCAGCGCTCGGGGGACGCTCATCCCCGGCAGCCTCTAATGAGGGCCACGCGCGGCCTCGGGAGCGAGGCTGACATCAGCCGAGGGAGGCAGGACGTTCATTAGCGGAACCCCGGCGGGAGAGGGCCGGACCCGCCGCCCGTCACCGCGCTGGGATGTTCGTCGGGAATAAACCCAACCGGCTCCCGGCGGCATCGTCTGCGGGGTCCCCCCGGAGGTCACGGCGCTGCCTGCGGGGGCGGCGGCTCAGCGGGGGGATTCGGCTCCGGGCTCCTCGTGCGGCTCCTCGGTTTCCTCATCCTGGCTCCCGGTGCTGGGGTGGGTTGGAGGAACGTCCCACGGGTCGCTTTATCCGCACCCCGCTGGGACCCCATCCCAAGGATTCCCCGTCACGTTCCCCTTTCCAGCTGGATGGAGCTGCCCGTGGCTCGCCCAGCTGGAGGAGCGCAATGGGCACGAGCCGGAGCTTTGGGATGCTGCTCGGCTGGATTCGTCCCATTTCAGGACCTGGAAGGGTTTTATGGACAGCAGGTGGCAGCGTTCGTCTGTCTGTCCTTTTCTGCCCGTCCTTTCCTGCTTGGCCTTCCTCTGCCCATCCTTCCTCTTCCCATCCTTCCTTGTCCCATCCTTCATCTTCCCATCCTTCCTTTGCCTCTCCTTCCTCTGTCTGTCCTTTCTCTTCCCATCCTTCCTCTTCCTGTCCTTCCTTCGCCTCTCCATCCTCTTCCCATCCTTGCTCTTCCCCATCCCTCCCCTTCCCATCCTTCCTCTTCCCATCCTTCCTCTTCCCATCCTTCCTCTTCCCATCCTTCCTCTTCCCATCCTTCCTCTTCCCATCCTTCCTCTTCCCATCCTTCCTCTTCCCATCCTTCCTCTTCCCATCCTTCCTCTTCCCATCCTTCCTCTTCCCATCCTTCCTCTTCCCATCCTTCCTCTTCCCATCCTTCCTCTTCCCATCCTTCCTCTTCCCATCCTTCCTCTTCCCATCCTTCCTCTTCCTGTCCTTCCTTCGCCTCTCCATCCTCTTCCCATCCTTGCTCTTGCCCATCCCTCCACTTCCCATCCTTCTTCTTCCCATCCTTCCTCTTCCCATCCTTCTACTTCCCGTCCTTCCTCTTCCTGTCCTTCCTTCGCCTCTCCATCCTCTTCCCATCCTTGCTCTTGCTCATCCCTCCNATCCTCTTCCCATCCCTCTTCTTCCCATCCTTCCACTTCCCGTCCCTCCTCTGCCCATCCCTCCTCTCCCTCCCCTTCCTCACCCTCCCAGAGCTCCGTCCTGCCCCTCCAGGGAGCGAAGCCGTTCCCACTCTCTGGGGCGGGAGAGCCCAGGCCGGGGGTGCCGTCGGTGGCCCCACGGTGATGTCACCGCCGGATTGGGCTGGTTTGGGATCAAACCCTTCCTCTGGGAACATCCCTGGAGAAGCAGCTCGGAGGCCACCGGAGCATCCGGCGCTGGTGGAACAGGAACCAAAGAATCTGATGAGGGAAAACTCCTGGAGTGTGTCCAGACCCCATGTCCATCAGCTCTGGAGAAACTCATGCAGCCCTTTTCCCGTTTTTTCCCCTTTTTCCCCCCAACTGTGGGGCCAACTCTGCGGGAGAGGGAGAGGCAGGAGGAGCCAGGGCTGCTCCCATGGGGGTGGTGGGACCCGATCCTGCTGGACTGGCCAAAACCAAACTGGAAGCAGGATGAGTTTATGGTGGAATCCCGGATGATTTGGGTGGGAAGGGACCTTAAATCCAGGTCCATGTCCGTGCCATGAGCAGGGAAGTTTGTGCTTAAACCTGGTCCTAAATTTGAACCCAGACCTGCTGAGTCCCATCCCAGCTCCTGCTCTGGGACTTCATTTCCCTGCCCTGATGCTTCGATGCCTCCAAGAGCCTCAGGACAATCCCAAAATCTCCAGACACTGCTCCAATCCCATGCTGGAGCCGCAGCTGGGGTTGGACCAGGGAATGGTTCATTTTGGGGGGATTTATGGCAAACGGGAGGGAATAAAAGTTTTGGCTTCACCTTGGCTCCTCTGAGAGATTTTTGCTGCCCACGGAGTCCAGCCCAGGGCCCATCCCAGGGCAGGGGCTGGAAAACCTCCCCGTGTGTCCCCAGTTCCTGGGAATCCCACGGAGCCCGGGACCCTGGGAATCCCACAGAGCCTAGGACCCTGGGAATCAGCGCTTTCCACGCTCCTTTTCCTCACGGCTCAAGGGGTTTGTGGCCTCCTCCCTGCCCAGCACAGCCGAAGGTGCCGCGGTGGCCAAGGCAAGGCCGGCCAAGAAAAACCTTCCCGGGTCAGCGGTTCCGCCTGGAACCTCCCCCGGTGACGCCCGGGTTTGGCCTCCGCATTTTTGGGGCTGTTTTTTCCTGTGTTTTGCTTCGCAGGTGTTGCAGGGAGAAGGGAGGGGCCGTTGCAGAGCGAAACTCTGTGTCCTCCCCAGGTATTTTGGCAGCTCTGAAGGGCCGGGATTATTTCCCTGCCCCTTTTCCCCTTTGTGTGCAGTTTTTAGGCAGAAAAAAAAACCTCGGAGTCGACGTCCCGCGGGCTCCGGTGCCAAGGGAGGAAGAGCGTGGTGGGAAGCTGGGATGGGGCAGGGGGGCCACGAGGCCTCAAAAATTGGGGTCAGTGCCTCGTGTCCTACCCGAAACCCAGCTCGGGCCGATCCCTGTAGTGGATCCCCGTTTCTGACGGATTTATGGCTCTTTTCCCTCGGCTGGTGACAAACTGGGCGAGGTCCCTCTTGTCCCCAGCTCCCAGGGCTCTGCTGTCCCCAAGCGCCCTTCCTGAGCCCGAAATGCCCACAATCCCCGGCCACCGGCCACGGGCGTGGAGCCCTGGGGTGCCAAGGACTCAATTCCCACATGGGAAACTCGGGCGTGAGCCCGGAGGAGTGGCGGTGGTTTCACCAGTGGATGGCGGGAGCAGAAACCAGTTTGAACCGGTTGGCGGGCCGGGAGAGGGGTGAGCCAATGGGAATCGTGGGTGGAACGCTCCGGGGTCGAGCTCGGGGCTCTCACCCCGGGATTTGGACACCCGTGGGTCCCCACGGTGGTGACACCTCCGTGGGTGTCCCCGCTCCCCCTCGTCACCGGGCCCTGCTCTTTGGGGTCACCCGGGGGTGGGGCCGGAGGCTCAGTCCTGTCCCCTGGGGGAATTGGTGCGTTCGACCCCTTCTGGCTGAGCCCCAGGCCTGGGTGGGTGTGGCCGGGATGGGGACACCCGGCTGAGCCCCCCCCGCCTAAAAAACCTGGGATCCAGGCCCTGCGTGGCCTCCAGCCCTGGGAGCCTCTGTCCCTCCTGCTCCTGGCCCTCCTCGGTGTCCCTCCTGCTCCCTGAACCTCCTTGGTGTCCC
>VZRJ01005792.1:47332-68776 GCA_013397565.1 Ptilonorhynchus violaceus | reverse complement strand
TTTTTTTTTTTTTTGCCCCTTTCTTTTTTTCCCCAGGGTTAATCGGTGGTATGAAACTAAGAGACTAAAGAACACATCAGATTTGGTCTTTAATACCTTCTAATTTAGGGGAGCTCTTACTGCATTCCTCCATAAAGATTCTTTAGAAGGGTTTAGCTTTGGGATTCACACAAACTAACCCCAGAAATATAATAATTTCATATTTACATCAGAGCCAGTTGTTTGAAACTCTGCCTGTAATCAGTCAAGAGAAAGAGGCATGACTAGCAGCAACACATCTATTGTAGGACTCTCTCTTACTATGGAATGAAAGATATCCAGATGTTGCCCATTTTCCTGTATTAATCTCAAGAAATTGATGATGACCATCTCATTTCCAGACTTAGAAAGTTAGATTGAGGCAGATGAGTCACATCATTAGTTGTTCTCTGAAAGAACCTGAGAACTTTTAATTCTAAATGCAGGTTTTGGGAAAATATTTAACCAGATTGCTTTAATCTGCATTCATTTCAAAGCCTGTATTATTTTTTTCTCCCAGCATACAGCTCTCTTAGGAAACGGATCTGAAGTCATCCTGTAGCAGAAATTAATTTTTTTCATTCCAAAGTGTTCCTTTTAACACCCCAACTCCTTATCTCACAGTCATACACGGAGTGAAATGTTGAATTTGGCTCCACTGCTGAGCATGCCTTTCCTAACATCCCTCATTTCTTACACAGCTACATCTCCATGAGAAACAGCATCTTCGTTAGGCTCACTTCCACTCGATTTATACCAGCTTGTTTAGATTACAGCTTCACATAGACAGTGACTTTTGGCTATGAAGGATTTGTGTTTAGCAAGTTGATATTCTGTAGCAGATGAGATTCCTGATCTCGGGTTGCACAAAACAAGCACAAACAGCTTTAAAATGTGCCATTGTGTGTGACAGCTGCAGTGCCATCTTCATTTTTAGTCCATTCTTGCAGCACTCAGATGCCTCTTAATAGGTAATGCTACATGATTGCAAGCAGGTACTCCAGTTCTAGAGGGAGTGGTAAGGGCTGCAAATAAGAACAAAAATAGAAATTACTCTTGATGCTTTATGATCTTTTCACACACAGGAAATCAAGGAACACAAATTGAAAACAGTCTCAAAAAACATGAGAAACAGGAGTGGAAAACTCACTCCCTGCAATGATAATACTACATTACCTCTTTTGCTAAGAGTTCACTAAATACTTCATAGATATGAATTACTCTGCCCTTGAGTCACACCTGTCTGGTTAGTGAGTCTATCTGAAGGCAAGCAAGCTGATGCAGAAGAGGTTGGGTGGCTTGCTGAAAGGGTGTGTATGGGAGTGTTGAAAAGCCCAAAATGGAAATCTCTGAGTACCCGACTCACACCGATGGAATGTACTGCTTTTCATGAAATATTCTTGTATTCTTCTGTCTCTTTTTGAAGTGAAAGAAGAACCCTCAAATCAGTAATGTTTTGTTTTGGTTTGTTTGGTTTTTTTAGCACAACAATATTAATGAGGTGAATTAGGCCATAGGATCAGTAACATGCAGGCCTTGTGGAAAGGTGTCTCTGCCCATGGCAGGGGGGTTGGAAGTAGATGAACTTTAAGGTCCCCTCCAACCCAAACTGTTCTCTGATGCTTCTATGCTTTAGAATGGGTCTAGCCCTTCTGAATACCCTTTTTGCCTTGCATGGCAACAAGACTGTCCTGCCAAGATGGATTTCAAAGCACCCACAAAATAAGACTGGGAGACCTTCCCCACTAAGTTCTTGTGTTATGATCAGTTTGCTTTTCTGGGTAATGGTAATGCACTGTGCTAACCTAGATCCAGTGCTGCAGAAATTCAGACCAGAAAGAAGCAATACTTTTCACAGGAAGAGTGATTAACCACTGGAGAAACTTAGGATTTTCGTAGATTCACTAATGTTAGAAATGTTTAAATCAAAATATTCTAAGAGATATGTTCTATCTCAAAGAGAATGAATTGAAGGAAGTCCTATGACTTCTGTTATCAGTGAGGTCAGATGAGATGTTCACAATGGTCCCTTCTGGCTTCATAATCTATGAAGCTACGAAGCTATATGAACCTCTTTCAAGAAATAAAGATGATGGTAACTATCTATAAATACTTGATAACATGAAATTGCTGGAGGAACTATTTAAGGTGGTTAATGATGGTATTATAGGGAATAATGTCTTCAAACTGAAAAGACCAAGGTAGAATATTTAAGAAAGACAGTATTTTCTTGAAGTGAGGTCAATTGCACAGTGGAGTAATTTGCAAAATTGAGTTCTATAAAAAGAGCTGTGCAAGAAGAGAGTGAATAAAGCATGTGATTAGTCTACGACATAAGTTTGTTTTAAAGACGGATAATTCAAAACTAAGTTGTTCAGAAATTCCACCACTGTGATATTTAGTGATTTTAGAAAGCAGGTGTGCTTGTTTGGCTTTTGTGGGGTTTTTTGTGGGTTGGTTTTTTTTTTTTTTGGTTTGTTTCTTTTTTAGAATTGATTAGAAAATGGTTTACTGGCTAATGCTTTCTCATCTGAACAGGAAACTTCAGGCAGTAATTTTTCCACCTGACATACAATAGATCTTAGGAGGGAAATAGCTCCAGTCCATGAAAAAAACCAAGCTTTCCCCTTGTGATTTTGTTGCTTTGTTCCTCAAAAGCGAAAATATTTCCCTTGGAGACAAATACTTAAAAACAGCCGAGCGTGCATGCTTCCAGCTCAGTGCAAACTGACTCCAAAAGTCAAAGTTGTGAATATAGAAAGGGCTGACATTTTTTGCAGCTGTGGTCATGTTTCCTGCGGTTCTGCTCATCTTTTTTTGCATACTGAGGGGGTTTGTCAGAGCTTTGCACACATTCAGTGTCTAAAGGAGCCTCATTACTGGCCTGTGCAGAAACAAGCGAGGTGGAGAAGGATGACAAGGTTTGCATTAATTGCACAGCTATCTGTTGTTCCAGAGGCCATCCAAGCATATAATAACTTAAGTAGAATTTCAGTGAGTTGGAAGTTCTTGCTTTTTGGAATATTTTGGCAAGCTGATTTCTTATTATAGCACAGTTGGTATTTCTTTTTAAAGTCTTGACAGAAAGCTGTAGGTGGCCAGAGAGCTTTTGTCCTGATAGCAAGGCATTTGCAAGATTCCATTAGTCAGGCAAAAAGTTGACTGGTACAACTGGATTTTGCTGTATTGAAGTTCTTGATAGAGGTCATCTCAGACAGCACAGTTCATGCGTGAATTTACCTGCAAATTCTCATAAAGCACAGGGATAGCTAGTGCTTGCTTTGGCCTATTAATTAGGGATGCTGGTAGCTGGAAAGTTCATATCATTATTCATATTCAGATTTTTCAAAGTCTGGAGTAGTTCATGATCTTGATCAACAAAATTTACCATGACCTCATGCTAACTTTCAGTAAATTTAATGGTGTTAGGCTGACATCTGCACCATCTTTATTCTTTCTGATTGTCTATAAAGGAAACTTTTCCCAAGTTACCCAAAGGTTTGAATTTGTGTGTGTCTATGATTCTATTTTAAAAACATCTTCATTTTCAATCAAGTCTGTTACTTCTGCAGGTTGAGAAGTTAAATAAATTGATGGAATAAACCAGAGAAATTTAGCAAGAAAATACAATGCAAGGTTAAGTTTAGATTAAATTAAGTTGGATGAATGCCTGGGAAGATAATGTTTCCTGAAAATTTTGAAGTGGTGGACACTAGATTCTTACACAACATCACTAGACAGGTAATTGTCTTTCTCATTGCTTTGGCATTTGTCAGAGCTAGTCTTAAGACTAAGTAGGTTTTCCGTCTATTCCAGTCATCAAATGTATCTGTGTTTGAACTTTAATTGAACTTGCCATCAGTAAGGATTTTAGCAATTGTGTTTGGTTAGTAGGACTATCCAGAGAAAGAAACAGATACAAAAACACCAAAATGTGAAAATTACTTTAAAGGAAAGGGAAGATGTTCAGCTTTAAATACTTTTTAAAAGTCAGTCTCTTTGAAAATCTGTGTTAAGGCACGCACTTTTTTAGATCTTGAGCTCAAAAAGTAAACTATAATTTCTCCACTTTGCCCCAGTGTCTTTTAACACCAAGTTGGTAAAAGTAGCACCTATTTTGGATATGCTGAAGTTTCCTTGTCCCAGTCATTCTCCTCTTCTACAGGACCATACCACTATGCCTCAAGTTAGAGAAACCTTTAGGTCACTCTGATTTTTGTAGGTGACAGAGACCATCCCACATAGAGCTATAATAAAATCACTCTTACCCTAGGTGGAAAGCTTAAGTTAGAGATGAAGGCACATCTACTTTTCAAACTGGATTTGCAGGTTTTAGTCTGGTTCAGTCTTTGTCATCTGCCATACACAGTCAAACATATGAAGGAAAACATCACTGCCATGTTTCAATCACTCACAGTATGAGATGGATCTTCCATCACATGGTTTCCCATGTCACTTAAAATGCACAAAATTATACTTCTAAGATTTAAAACCAGTTGATTATAATTTACATCTTATTAGTAAAGGGGAAAAAAAAGGTATCTATTACCAAATGTAAAATTAAATGATCATTAAGATAATTAGCCAGTTTGTTGTTCTCATTGAGTTTATTGTTTCAATCGTGTCTGTGCAAATTAGCAAAGACCTTAATTTGTGCAGAAATCAATAAATTCTTTTGTTGTTGTTTTCATTGTTTTTTGTGATAACACATGCACATATTTAAATTGTTTCAGTATAAAAGACTATAGTAAGAGTTTACTTCAGGCATTGCCAGAAAAACATAGTACCTGATCTCGGATGGATCAAAGATCCAAATTTTTGGTTAAACAAATATTCATGGCCAAAATTTGCTAGATGTTTTCACGTGCTTGGGACTTGGCAGCTCTAATCTTGAGGTTTTTTTGAAAAACAGAATATATATCTCTCTTACACTTGAATTGTAAGAGTACTGGCAAAGTGAATTTTTGGATATAAGTCTAAACATTATGCCATCTAATGTGCAATTAGTCTGGTACATATGGATCATTCCCGTGTTCCTTCAAGAATATGAGAAGTGTTTTGGCTCAAAAAACCCAGGTGTCTTGTCAAGGCAAATAGCTAAAGTCCAAAAACGGGCTTTGATTTTGCACGAGTGAGTCACAGGGTGTAACTCTTAGGTGTCTTAATGGTATAACTCATAACTCTATGTGTAGATTGATCAGGTTGAGATTTATCTCACCTTTCTTTAGCTAAATATTCCATACATTTATGTCTGAAGTTTCTTTATCAGAAAAAAAAAAAAAAAAAAAAAAGGCAGGACAAAAAGAGTGAAAGAAAAGGACCTAGCATATGAACTCTCATATATTTTTAATGACTGCATTATGATGAGAGGAATAACCCTTAAAACGGACTATTTTCCTCCAAGGATTACAGAGGATTATCAGAATGACGAGCTTTGATGAAGACATCTGCATAGTAGACATCTGCATCTGAGCAAAGAAAGTACCTCCTTAGAGTCTATACATAATGCATAGAAACACTCACATCCGTTCCTGTGCCGCTCCCCTGGCAGGATAAAGTCTACAGAGAAAAGCAGTGAAAAAAGTCAGAGGACCTTGAGTGTGCTTTCAGAAAAGGAAGTAAATTAGGTTTACCTATGTGATTACAAGAGAGAAGATAAATTTACTAATTGCAGAGTCATGGCAGTTAAAGAGCCTTTCCCTCTTCCTTCCTTCCATTATTAATCGTTAATAACTGTTTGACTTTTGTCCCCTGTTCCGGAAAATTCCTGTTTTAGATAGAATGGCTTCTTCCTCCCCCTGAATAGCTACTGTGTAAAAATATCTAAGAACTACATCCTAATGATTTCATGAAACCCCTCAACCCTCTCTGGGGTACCCCAGGGTTATTTTCTTTGTACTCAACGGTTGCCATTACACTCTCTCCTCATTCCAAAAGGCTGAATAAGGTAGAGAGAAGTAGCCAAACAAGCAAACAAATAAATAAATAATACCATGACACACACACCCCCCAAAGCTGGATCATACAAGCTACAATAATTCATAAACAGGGGAGGAAAGGGATAAAAAACAACAGCAACAAAACACAATTCCCCAAACAGCTGGCACATAAAACAGCCCAGAGGCAATCTCTCTTGTAGCACACCAGACAAACACATAGGTATTTATGTGCAAAACAATTCAGTTTACTTTCCCTAATCCTCCTGACTCCTCCCTCCCCTGACAAAAAAACAGTGGTGCTTATCACAGGAAAGCTGGTACTTTGCCTTGTCACTCATATAGCCCTTGGGTATGTACAGCCTTAAAAGAAGCCCAGGTATGCTTCCCTTTGATATCTAGTTGGGATAGGGCAATAAGGGAGCTAAGGAGACAAGCAATGATAAAATGACCTGTCAGAACAAAGTGAGAGTTGGGTTCACAGAACCAGACACAGTCCAATTGTCTCATACTAATATAAATAAAATAAGCTTAAGGGTCACACATTAAGAGTAATTACTAATCTTCACCCATTATAAAAAAAAAAAAATCTAATTTTTCCGGTCTATTTCATTAGAGTGATTAGCTAAGGTGTGTACAACTTTTGGTGCCATATACCAAACGGATAAATGCTACCCATTGCTGCTTATGTTGATATGAGGGGGCTTTTTTATAGGTCCTCTGTGTGTCCTGAAAATGTCCTAAACTAGAGTATAGGGTTTGCATGAAAAGGTTTTGATACTTGGGGGTTACAGGGTTAACTTCTCTGAGAAGCTGCCAGAAGCTTCCAAATGTCTGATGGAGCCAATGCCAGCTGGCTCCAAGACGGACCCACCACTGGCCAAGGCTGAGCCCATCAGCCATGGCAGCAGCACCTCTGGGATAACAGATATAGGAAGGGGGGAAATCAACATCAGGAGAGAAGAGTGAGACTATACAAGTGCCTTGCAGACACCCAGGTCAGTGCAGAAGGAGGAGCAGGAGCTGCTCCAGGCTCTGGAGCTGAGGTTCCCCTGCAGCCCCTGGTGCAGCCCATGGAGAGGCAGCTGTGCCCCTGCAGCCCAGGGAGGGCACGGGGGAGCAGAGATCCACCTGCAGCCCCTGCAGGAACCCACGCTGGATCAGGGGATGCCCAAAGAAAGCTGTGACCCCACATCAAGCCTGCGCTGGAGCAGGCTCCTGGCAGGACCTGTAGCTTCATAAGAAGAGCCCATGCTTGAGCAGGGAAAGAGTGGGAGTAGTCCTCCCACTTCAGAGGAAGGAGTGGCAGAGACAACCTTGATGAACTGACCACAATCCGTGTTTCCTTTGCTCCACGTCTTCAAGGGAAGAGGTAGAGGAAATCAGAAGTGAAAAGTGGGAATGGGGAAGGCCAGAAAGGGATACAAAATCTTTATTCTGTCCATACTAGATCTATACAACAAAGCCGCAACAGTGCCTAGGAAGTCATTTTCAAAAGGAAGAGGAAAGACCAGTCTGGAAATTAGTCCTGGAAAGGTTACAGAGCCCTCAAGGATATTACATCTCACAGAAGACTGAGTCTTACCAACTTACTGACTGAAACAGATTTCCTCTGAAGGCTAGTGTAATAAGAAATAATGAAATCAAGGAAAATTCAAACTGATGCCATGATTTGAATACAAATACTTAAATATGAATATCCCGCATTATTAAGTCATTTATCAGGTGTTAATAAAGATACATAAAAACCTCTGGATATAAATCACAGGATCACTGATGTTGGAAGGGATCTCTTGAGATTATATAGCCCATCTTGCCTACTCAGGATCAGGTGGAACAGGTTGCTCTAGAGGACATGACTATTACCATGTAGGCAAACCTTGATATCAGGAAACTTGGCACAAGTACACTTGCCAGCTCCCTCCCTCTGACCTCATGCTTACGGAGTGTTCCTCAGCAAATTTCTGTTTCAATTCACTAGGAATGCTACTGCCTGGAAGAACTGTCAGTGACCCTTTTAACCACACATTGTCAAAAGACAGCACAGAATTATCCCAGCCCTAAACCAGAAACTTGGAGAGGTGGCAGTAAACATCAGAGCAAGCACTGAAAACAAAAAGGTTGAAATTCGGCTCTCCACCTTCACTTTTCTACCATGAATCTCCATCAGCTACTAATTTTCCCTGCAGCAGCTGTGGTAAAGGAAATAGTAATTATTGGGACACTGTTTTAAAATTACTGAAATTGTGTTCTCCATTATATAATCAGAATTATTTGTCCAGGTTCACAATTAATTATTCCACATGGTTAGATGAAATTATTTAACGCTACTGCAGTGCATCAAGGGGTAACAGGGCTTTAGTTGTGCTAGACACCGTACACCAATAGGCAAGATGAAAATCCTTGCACAAAAGAGTTAATAGCCTAACTAGTGGGGAAAGGGCATGGGGGGATGAAGTGATGTGAGCAGTTCAGAAGTGCAATTGACAGCAGAAGTCACAATGCCATCAACAAGGCCATCTTTATGTTAAACAAGCTCTTGTATGGAAATCTCCATGCACTCAAATTCTCATGAACTCTTGCAAGTCTATCTAAAAAAATGCACACTTTCCTAATAAAAAGGAAAAATTACTAAATTTAACAAAAAATGCAATACATTTTCAGATTATTTGTTGTAGAAAGTAACATTAGCATCAAAACTTTGAAATTAATTAAAGATGAAAATTAGCAAATCATTAGGAGCAAAGCATTACTTGATGATATATGTTTGCAGTAACATGACAGACATGACGGAACTCAGAATATTTTTCCTGTAGAGGAACTGCAAAATTAACCTTTAATAATTTTTTTTTTTAAAGAATTTTTCTCATGATACATGTTGGCCTTGGACTCTTGTAGAATCATCTTTTTTGTGATATATTACTTAATTACAAACGTAATTGAACTTTGACCTAAATCTCAACAAAATAAGTAGCTCAGTGAGTACTGAGGTTGTAGTTAAGATATTAAAGAACCTTTTCAACCAGGTAATACATGCCACACAACTTTATTCAACTCTGTGTTATTACTAGTTCTGCCTTGAACACTCTAATGCTGTGCAGATAAAATAAAGATATTTTGGAAAAAAGGCTATATCTTGCAACAGCTATGAAAAACCTGGTAATATGCAAGGTGCATGAAACTGAGAAGAGTATATGCTATGCTCCTACACATCAATAACACATCAACTTCCACAAATCTATGAGATTTCTTGACAAAAGAATGCAAGAGTTAAAGCAAAATGTTAGAAGTTGTCTGCAACATCTCTGCTCGGGGCTGTAGTTCCATTGGAATATGCTTCACCCAAGGCCACTGAAGATTATGTCTTGCTGTAATTGATGGGTGAATTTCTTGGTCCGTTAGAAAAGATGATTCTCCCAGCTTTTAAGACTGATGAGTTAATCAATTGAAGACTTTTTGCTTCTGTACTCATGCCTATGAGGAAGAACTGGAAAAAGAATAGCAGAGGATATTTGTTGAACCAATTATTCTTGAATAATCCAATTTCTTGTTTACTATTGTGTACTCTAATTTTAAAAAGTATTTCAGAAAATGTGGTGATTTTAATATCTCTTCTAAATATGTAGTCTGATAGTGATGGCCCATTTTTGCCAAGTGCTGTGTTTTACATAATATACTGGGTAATGTGTACTGAAACATAATTATGAGACTTTATAATATTGCAAAATAAAATCTCTATTAAAAATGTCAGTGGAGGAAATACAATCTGGAGATTAAAATTAAGTTGATGAAGAGGTAAATTCAATAGAATTGTAGCAAATAGGAGGCGTGTGACTGTAAGCAAGTTACCGAATATTTAAGTGCCTGAGTTCATAGTCTACAAGAAACCAGTTAATACTTCATTGTTTTGTTTTACCTATCCTTTCTTCTCACCTGGACAGGAAAGAAAATTCATATTGTAACCTGTGCACATACAGCCAGCCAAAGCAAAATATCTGCATATAAAGGAAATATTCCCAAAGTTCAGTAGATACACAGATATCTGGATAGGAAATGTGTTTCTTTGAGACAGCTAAACTTTCAGCTACAGTGTCTCTGTGGGCAAATTAATTATCTTTCACTGATTGGACATAATATAAACTTACAGTGTAAATCCAGCCTTTAAATGTTAAACCTAATCAATTTTTGGAATGAAATGTTATGGGTATCCAGCATGAGAACTATACTACCTGCCTGTCGATAACCATACCATGAATTTTTATACCTGAGGTAGTTTTCTTGTCTCCTTTATAGCATGAGAGAACTGTGACCCCCAGAGAAAGATTTCCTGAGTATCATGCTTTGACAGATGCACAAATACATTGAATGAATCATCCTCTAGTGATATCATACTGTTGACTAAAGTGAATTCTATATGAGATATTTTAAAGAGCTAGTATAGAAACAGAGGAAGCACACTCTCGAAGTGCTTACTCTTCCGCCCTAACTGAAAAGGGAGATTTGATGTCTTCACTGTAGAAACGTGGCATACAATTTACATCCATTCAGGACACCCTAGTCCTTCTCCTGGCCTGCAGTACTGTCTCTCTAAAGGCACGAATCTCTTGGTGTTAGGGAAAGGATAAATCTGCACTTTAGACCCCTTAGAGGATGGATGTTGGTGCCCTGCTGGCCGGAATCTGGCGAGGAAGTGTCAAGCTTTCACACCTCTCAGTGTTTCTAAGTTATGTCCTGCCTTTGTTCTAACCATGGTTATCGTCTGCTCTTGTGGAGAGCTACAGTTAGTCCTTTTCTGTGAAGTTTCATTGCTTCTATTCGTTGTATATGAGAGGTTAAGCAGCGTGTGAGAGCACCTGGTTCATCAAGTTACGTTGTTCAGGACTTCTCCGTTAACAAGGAAAGTGATAAACACACAGACACACAGAGTTAACAAAGACTTAAAAATGTTGACAATAATGAAGACCTGAGCTCTTCAGACACTGATGTGAGGGCTGATGGGCCACTAATGGAACTACTCAGGCATAACTTGGAGAGGGTCAACCTGAAAAGGGAGACTCCTGACATAAGTATTACAAGATATCATACGTGGATTACGGAACTGTGGAAAACTTGTCATGGGATCATTCGTGGAAGTGCCAGAGGTGGGGGAAGGGAGAGCTGAGGATGGGTGGGAGGAGAACAAATGCAGGAAAATAGAAAGAAGGGCAGCTAAAAGAGGCAGTTGCATTCCAGAAAGCTGTCAGACTCTCTGCTTGTCTGATGGAACCCTGTGCCTGATCACAGCAGTTTGCTCTACCTTTTTATGTAATACTTTTCTTGACTACTTACTCTTGAGCGGGTTTCTTTTCTTCTTCTGTCATACATATGAATGCTGCAAGACCTAAGTGCCAGAAACTGACAAAGGGTCTCAGGGTCCATGGGTCTGAGTGTCAGCATCCAGGGAGACCATTGTGTAAGAGAGGTTTGGTTAACGGGGAAACAAACCACTGGCCACAGGGCTCATAGGTCTGTGTCTCAATACCTGTGCATGTGTAACATGTCTGGGTATGTCAGGATGTGTGTCAGAGAGCACACTGATATTCACAGAACTGTGAATATGAATATTTGTGAAACTAGAGATTGAGTGGGGCTCTGAACTTCAACCCTGCGTCCGTGGGGTACACATTCAGCCTTGCTGCTGGTCAAACCCACAAAGGGAAACATAAGAAACTGCATCTACTGGGTGGGGACTGAGAGACTTTCAGGTTCTGATGTGGGTTCTGATGTGCAGTGGATAGGGATGCAACATGCAGGAGTCACTTGATGTGTTGGCTTTCTCACATCATTAAGTGTAGAGGCAGTACAAGCTCTTCCCAGAAACCTCATTACATTTCAGAGGCCAAAAATTTGGGGTTAACCATTGTAACAATAATTTTTCCAATGCTTCATTTTTTTATCATATATTTTCATGTTAATCCATATGTCTTCACATGTTCTATAAATCAAAACTGCCCCACCTACTTCCAAATTCATTGGCAAAATCAGAAAGTCTACAAACAAATACATACATATTGTAAATATATATACATATATTATATTTCTTCTCTCTCTATAGCCTAAGAGACAGAAATTGACAACAAAACAACACAACTTCAAGAGGAAGACAGAAATTACCCATCTCCTTGGCACTTACCTTTCCTGTTTCTGTCACCTTCATTTTGGGGCAACCTCCAGTTGTAGTCTTGAAAATGAACCTGAATCCCCACAGTTTGAGACATTTGCATTTTAAAGAAAGTAGAAAAATTTGTATTTTGGGAGGAAAATGATAATGGTTTTGTCAGATTTCCAGGCATTCTCTCTGATCTGACAGCAATTTCGACAAAGCAACCGGTTGTGAGCTGAGTGCTAAAACGTCTCTATCAAGACAAAGTTGCATCTAAATAGTCTCAAAAGCTTCTCAGGGGCAATCAGGAGGGCTTTGACACAAAATGAGAAACTAATGGCTGAATGAACATCGACTAGAGGTTTTCCAGTTCTTTGGTTTGAACTCATGGTATCTAAATCCTGTCTAGGTGTCAATTTAGGAGCCTAAGTCACCCTGAGACTAACCTTTGAGTCTAAGGCTTCATCTAATTCTTGCTTATATCCCTTATCCAGGTTTTTCAGTGCTAGTTATCACCCCTGGTAGAAGGCTCAGGAAAGAGAGTTAGCACTGGCTTGTGGGATTTGTGCAATCCTTTAGGTTTGTGTGAAGTGGCATTGGCTAGATACAGTGTCTAAGCCTGAACAGCATAAACAGTATGGAAAACACCACAGATTTACTATATCTGCCTATCATGGTTTAACCCCAGCCAGCAGTTCAGTCCCACACTTAGTCTCACTCAGCCCCGTTTGCTCCCTTCCCCTGTATGGGGAAGGGCAAGAGAAAAAAAACTTGTGTGTTGAGAGGAAGGCAGTTTAATAGATTTAAGAAGTAATCAAAAAGGTAAACAAAAAAAAAAATCCCATGTAAAGCAGAAGCTGGGAACACAGCAAAGAAAAACAAGGAATTAATTCACCACTTCCAGTGGACAGACAGGTGCTCAGCCTGAGAGCAGGGCTCCATCCTGTGTAACAGTGGCTTGGGAATAATACAAACACCATAAATCCAAATGCCCCCATTGTTTTTCCTTCTTCCTACAGCTTTGTATGCTGAGCACGGTGCTGTGCGTTATGGAATATCCCTGTGGTCAGTTGTGGTCATCTGTCCAAGCTGTGCCCCCTCCCAACTGCTGTGCACTCTCTGGCTGATGGGCAGAGGTGAAAGGAGCAGAAAAGGCCTTGACTCTGTGCAAGCCCCGCTCAGCATAATGCCATCTCTGTATTATCATCACTGTTTCCAGGAAAAATCCAAAACATAGCCCCTTACCAGATATTATGAAGAGAATTAACTCTACCCCAGCCCAAATCAGCACACTGACATACATCTGGAAAGCAAAACCGGCCCGAGGAGGAAAGTTCACTTCTTTTCTCTATGCCAACTTGTTGATGAATACAAAGCACAGCATCATTCCTCATGGCTGTGAAAGCAGTGCCTTCACAAAGCACTCCCTTCTGTCCATGCAGCCCTTTCACTTTAATGGCAAAATCAGTGGTTTTGTTTAAGATTTTATAACAGATCTGCTTTACCCGGGGGATAGCACATGTTTGCAACCAAGCCTTACCACTTCCTTTGTAACGTATCTCTGGTTTCCACCTTTTTATCCTGTACTGAAGAGTAGCTTAAGGAGAGGCAGAGGTCAGTCCAGATTTCACAAATCAATATTTCACTTAGCAATACAGTCATGGATCAGAAATGTAGTTGTATCCCAGCAAAGGAAATCAGGGCTTTATCCTTCCCCCACTGGAATTATATTTAGCAAAAAAAAAGTGAGTCAAACTTCTGAGCCAGGATTTGGAGATACAAGCTACCTTGCATCAAGTAAGCCAATTCCCTTTGATTATACAGTGAACTTGTGCTTAAAGCACCTTCTGACATGAGATTGTCATAACCTAGTTCCCAGCTAGTACACCTGCCTTGGGCAAAGCACCTGAGCAGAAGGTTTAATTGGGTCTTTACAAGTCTGAAATAGAAGGGAGCACCAAGGAAATTAATGGAATTATGTGCATTGCTGAAAAGTGTCCCTTCTCAGTTTATGTCCCTCCAGTTTCACATATTCATAGCTCTGGAACAGTTACATCTTCACTAACACTTTTGTAGCTAAATTTTAAATGAAACACATTACTATTATTACCAGGGTTGCTTTCCAGTACATACAAGTCACATTCCTGTTCTCAATACTGCGAGGATTTGAGAATTTTTTCTGATTTTGAAAGCACTTTGCAGCTGCTCTCTCTTTACTGTGGGTTGTACCCATACCCTGCAACAAATTAAATTTCAAATTAACTCGGATACTAGAAAAGTACAGGGTTTTTTGATAGTTTGTTCTGCTCTCCCTTGATTTCCAAGTCTGGGTTTTAGTTAAGCATTAAGTTTTGGTATCTGTTGATGAAAAAATAGGCATAGACAGCCATATTTGGATACATTTGGAGTTTATAGCCCTGCTTTTCTGAGTCATGTTCTATTAAAGAGCCATTTCACTGTGGTTGTAAAACCAAATAGAAACACAACATTGACTACACATCCTTCCACTTACAAAGCTACAGAACAAGGGGTTATAATGTGATCCTCATGAAAAAGGCAAAAGAAACTTTGCATTTTTCATCTACACTGAGGAGTTCACTAACTCAGTTTAAGGAGGAGAAAAAATAATGCTCGAGTTGAAGAAATCATAAGCCAATTCAAGCTACGAAGTTTGTTAGCAAGTTTCCATCTCACAGACTTCCAGGGATATGAAAGGCAATATGCGTTCATAAAGAACTCTGATTATTTTCAAGATTTCTCTTCAGCTATTGAGTTACCTGTTTTCCACAACGAGTCCCAGTGCGTCAGGATTAAGTGCAACTATAAATTCCGAATTTGTACACCTATTGCAAATACTGAACTACATTACACAAAATACTCCCAAACTCAGATACCAAAAATAAAGCAAGACTTCACTGTTAAATTGAAATAAAAATATAGCCAGAATTTACATTCTCCCACCAAGGCTAATCCCTCAGAAAGTTTTATTATTCGTTTGTTTCTTTCTTTCTTTTAATTCATGTGTAGATATGCTCTCAGTTTGTGTTGTATCTGGGTCTTTATTCAGTGTTAGTTCTGAGTAAGCAAGAACCCAACAGTCAATCAAGAAATGCAGAAATCTGCCTCATAGTCAGCTGATATGTGGGCTTTTTTCAGGGCTTGTCAGGTAAAGCCCTCTCTGCAAGCGTCCAGAAATACTTGGCCATTTTGAACCATCATAACGCTTCTATCGTATAAATCTGTTTAATTCCAAGGAGGGTCCAAATGGTGAAATAAACCCTCATTTTTCTTAAAAAAAAAAAGTCTTTGCTCCAAATAGCTCATTTGAATTCTTTAGTATCTACTAACTCTGGATATTATCAAAAGACATATTTTCCCAGTTTTCTGTGGAGGTTATTTGGAAGTGAGGCGGCAAATTGGGCAGAAATGCATCTTGAGGTATCAAAGTATTTATTCTTACTTGTCTCAGTAAATCTGCACAAAAACACTGCTGTATATGATAAAACAACAATATTCAAGTAAAGCTTAGAAAGATTTTTAGTAATATACAGAAAATTTTGATTAACATCAGGCAGGTTTGCTTGTGCAGGTTTTAAAAGCCTGTGGAAAAAGGACTTCAGCATGTATTTGTTCGGGGGTCCAAACTTAACAACATTGTCTAAGCAAGCTACTTAAAGGAGACGAAAATAATACAGAAGAGCATAGGGAATCCGTAGGGTCCAATCCCAAACCCCACTAAAGTCGGTGAAAATGCTTCTATGCATCTCATAATTTTAATTGAGTTATTAAAATAATTAAGTTTAACATGAATTTTATTTAACATTATACATGTAGAACTAGACACTTTTAAGACACTTGGTTTAGCTCTGTCTCCAGTGAATGGAAAAAGCTAAATGCTAAATTAGATGTCTAAGATATATGGAGTGAGACATCTTTTGGGAGAGCTCATCTTTCTGTTTTGACTTTAAATGGGGCACAAATAACGAGTTTTAACTAGACAGCTGGCATGTGGATGGCTAAAGCTAAGGCAAGGACAATGGTAACTGATAAATAAAAGATACAGGCAACAAAAGCATGGGTTTACTTTAATTCTACTGCAGACCATCTAAAAATACATATGAACTAGGGGCTCCCATTCCAGCTGTCCTTGCACTCGTTCAGAAATCGGATATCAAAATTAATTTGAACTATCGCAGAGAATGGGATCTGCCCTGCCAGTATTGGATTTGATTTTGTCTGCCTCACATATGTGAATTCTCAAAATTATATGAAAAAATAAACACCAAAAAAACTCCACAAAAATCTGAAATCAGAGACCAATATGAGAGAGAACAACAGTTATGCCAAACCCTGAAGCAGCAATATATTTCTCATTTGCTCCCCGAGACAAGTCTTGCAGAAACACAGGAGATGGCATAAAAATTAAAGCATTTCTGAATGAACAAACATGCCTTAAGTCACTTCAGAGCACAGCCAGCAGAGCTTTGAAATACCCATCTCCAACTCTTCAGTTTCTCTTTTGTCTCGTATCTTTCTGCTCCTATGCCCACATTTCATAATTATGGATAAATACAGAGAGTTTAAAGAAAACCTTAATTGAAGGTTAATCCCCAACAGTTAAATTCGAGAGTCCCCTTTGATAGAAAAAGCAAAAGACCCTTAGAGGTAAAACACATAAAATTTTGATTAGTTTTCAGAGTCTGTTTGATGACAAAAAGGTAAACGCGTTTCGCTTTAAACTTCTTTTTATTTGTTGGCTGTTCTTTTGAATGCCTTCAGCTCAGAAACAGCCCGTGAAGGATAAGTGGAACGGTGATACTCAGCACACTCTGAACGTGTGGGTGGAGCGCACAGCTTGTGATAGCTGCAGTGGATGCTGACCACATCACAATCAAACGAGGAGTGATTTCAATCAAATTTCACAGAAGGGAAATTCGTTCAAAGGATGGAGACCTCTGAACAAACCACAGGGTTAGGGCCACATAAACCTTAGCAAACTGAATTATGTTACATTTTTGTAACAACCCAATAAAAAATCAGTTATTTTAATCATCATAATACTATTTTCTGATTATTTCTGTAGCATTGTTATTTTCTTATCCGTAATATTTATAAAAATGAATAAGGTCCTGAGTGGCACCAACAACGGTGTGTTTGTTAATAGATTAGACACTGTCTATATCTGTAATAGAGATTTGTTGGGAAAAAAAAATAATACTGAGTTACACAGATATTTCTACAGAAAATGTTGGGAACACATAAGTGTGTCTGTTAGAAATGAATACGGAACTTGGAAAGTCAAATCAGGGAAAAAAGGGAACCTATTTAATATCTTTAACCAAAATTAACCCAGAGAGGAATGAGTGTGAAAGAGCAACATATTTGAAATGACCTTTAGAAAATTATGAGCTATTATTTGTACGTACTATTTATTTACCTTATTCTTTGTGTTCAGTGCTTGAATTTTTGAGGAAATCAGAAGTATTCATCAGCAGCTGTGGTACACAATGTCAGTGAGACACAATGCTGAATATACTGAAGAAGAATTATTTTTCTACTCATGACAGAGAGGACCAGAAAATGTCCCATAGCAAAGGCAATGTTTTGACCTATGTAAAATGTTCCATTGCTGGTCAAAAAGCCCAGAGCAGGGCCAAGGGCAGAGACTGATATGCCAGTGGTCATACTATGAATATTTACATCAGCAGATAGCAGGGGTTTTAGAGACACATTCTGTTTTCCCTCTGAAGATGATTTCAGTAACTTTACTAACAGTATTACCATTTTTCAAATATTTCTCTACTTCTCTGGCACATTGGTCTGGACATGATGGATCTAGCACTCTAATGGTACAGACTGGATAGGAGTTGTGGATCACCTTCCTGCACCAGGCTTGCGATAACAATGAGTTTCTTCTGTGGCAATATGACTTTGGTTTGCAGGCAAGGGCATGCAAATGTGATTGGGTGAGCCAGAAGATTAACCAGTGGGGAGTTTCACTTATTGCTAGAAGCAGTCATTTCACTTCCCCTTACAGTCCTGTTATTACATGATCATGGGAACAGTAAAGAAAGCCTGCAAGAAAGATGGAGACAGACTATTTACAAGGACATGTAGTGACAGGACAGGGGGAAATGGCTTCAAACTGAAAGAGAATAGGTTTAGATTAGATATTAGAAAGTAATTCTTTCCTGTGAGGGTGGTGAGGCCCTGGCACAGATTACCCAGAGAAGCTGTGGCTGCCCCATCCCTGGAAGTGTTCCAGGCCAGGCTGGATTGGAGCTTGGAGTAACCTGGAATGGTGGAAGCTGTCTCAGACTACGGCAGAGGTTTGGAACAAGGTCATCTTTAAGGTCCCTGTCAAACCAAACGGTTTTATGATTCTGTGATTTACTGAAAGAACTCCGAGGATTTCCCCATGGACTACAACATTAATCACTGGTCCTAATTATTCAGACATATCTCTAAAGTGATGCTGAATGAGCATGTCTGAAAATTAACCATAGGTCTTTTCAGGCTGTATGTGACACTTTTGCTCATTTTTCTGTCTGTGGAAACGGGATAAAGTGTTCAAGACTCATACTCAAAACTTCTGGCTGCTTAGGAGAGTCACAGATCAAACCCCAAGGTGAGTAAGCTCTGAATGCAATGAAATACCTGAATTTAGGAAACAGTATCCACCAATTATCTCAAGCAAAAATATTTACAATTATTTAAACACCTTCACCATAGTGGCATATGCGACATATCAAACCTCAGTGTCCAAATCTCTAAAAGAAACACTAAATTAACATTATTTCAATTACAGCTTTAAACTGTCAGTTTACAAACCTAACTTCCTTTTTATATTAGTAGTCCACTAAGATTATTTACTTCTATCATCAGTTTTTAAACTTACCAGCCTTATTGCAAAATAAAGGAACCCTATGGAACCCTGATTTTGATTTTTTTTTCTATCAGAAAATGAGAGTCAGAAACACACCTGCATACTGGTGAATTGCTCAANNNACTGGTGAATTGCTCAATACATGTCTAGGACAGAAAAAGAAACAACAACAAACCAACAAAAAAACACAACAAAAACCCCCAAACAAATAAACCAAAAATAAAAAACCAAACAGGTTTGTCAGAGTAACTCTAGAAAATTTTGTAAATATGTTTTATTCTTATTCACAAAAAAGGCCCTTTGCAGTGCTTTCAGTCCTGTAGATTCAATGGTAGGATGCTTGGATTGCTGCTTCCAGTAGAAACATCTTGTTCTGCTATATTGGGTGAATATCTACTGATTCTGACTCCCAAGGACCCTATTTCTGTCACTCAAGTTTTGTTGCAAACGTGTACAAATGTATAAAATGTGTAAATATTTATTTGTCCAGAGGGCAATATTTGTTTTGCCGATCTTATACCTATGACTAAGAAATTAAGTTACAGACATCCTACCACCTGAAAGTGAGTTTGCTGAGGAATAATCACATTTCTGGGATAATCTATGACTCAAGAAAGTTTTTAGTATAGACTCAAGGTGTGTTTTGGCCTTATGTCTGAGTGAATGCAACATGAAAAACCCAGCAACCCCATCAGTTCATCCACAATCACAAGGAAAAAAAAAAAAATAAACCAAAACCAAAAAAATTTCATTTTTTCAGGATCTCCATATTTAATAAACAGATTTTATTTCTTACATTGTTGCAGACTAAGTAACTGCCAGATGAACAGATTTTTGTGTTAACACCCTGTTGATGAGTCAAGCATCCTGATCGCTTAGCCTGGAGATTTGTGAGCTTCTGATTGTCCTTTCCAGGTAAAATGGGATTTTCACATAGGTTGAGGACTCTTCAAGAATCTTGAATAAATGAGATGAGTTGGGCTTGTTACTGTGGCACTTCACAGTGTTAAGATGCCAGCAGGACAAAAATTAATTCAGAAACAACCTCCCCTGTTTCTTCCCCTGCAGAAGGCTCCAGGGTACCAGTAGGCGCCCACTAAGTGAGGGGAGAGCACATCTTCACCCAAAACATCTCTGTGTCCCTCTAGACGATCAGCATATGAGAAGAAACCTGCTATGGACACTTTGAAAGCAGACTGAATAACAAACACAAGGCTTAATTTCTGATCGACTCAGGAACACAGCAAGAGAGATTGTAGGCACTGACAGTGTCCAAACTCTTCAATAAAATGCTCCCTACTAAAATAAAAAAAATTAGTAAAATTCTAGGTGTCTGAGGATACGAACCTATGCTACAGACAAAGTTAAACCCTTAGCACAAAAACCCACAGTAAGCTGGCCCACCTGGCAAATTATTCCTGACACAAATATTAAGATTTACTCAGTTTACTTTAGGTGCCACTTATAGGTATATAAAACAGATGTGAGAAACTTAAAAACGTTAAAAATTGTGATGCACTCATCCTGGGCCCTGTTTTCAATGTATCACAGGAAAACAGGAAACAAAAGGAAACATGTTATTAATGAGTGGGCTATGAAGGAGGAAATCTTTTTAGGCCCTGGTAGACAAACAAGGGTCCTAAGGCTTGGCAATCACAAAATATAAATGATGGGAAAACAATTAATGACCCAGACTTCTCTCAGATGCAAGAAATGCTCAGGAACTCACAAGACAAAAATAATTTTGGGAATTACGGGCCCATTATTTATTGATTTGCATCAAAACCAGATCAGGCTCTTTCTTTTATGCTGCTGCTACTACTACTACTACTACTACTACTACTACTACTACTACTACTACTACTACTACTACTACTACTGCAACTACTACTACTCCTTCTCCTCCTGTTGCTACTACATAAATAGAAACTTTAAAATTTTTGTCTCCTTTTAGTCATCATCAATGACTTTTTCAATGTTCTTCATTATTTTCAACCTAAATAATCTTTCTGTCTTGATACCTACTTGAAAATTGTACTTCATGCATCTGCTCCATTCCATCCCTGTGAATACGCTTCTAGCCCCTTCTGCACCAGTTCCAGCTTAAGTCCCCTGATGAAATCCATAGGCATAAGGAATTGTTCAAAGTATTCCCAATAAGATCTCGTCAGTGCCTTGTACTGTAATACTAAAAATTCATGGGTTTTATGAAAAGAAAGAAAAACAGATCTGATCCATTGTAAAACTCTGGTTTTCCATGGCTGCACCAGACAGGTATCTCATAGTTGTGTTGAGATCAACACATGTGTAAAGATCTCGCCCATCCTTGCTACTTCCACAAACAACAAAAACTCTTTCATTTCCATTTCTTCTTGTCGCTAACGTCCACTGTTTTATAAAGATGCTTCAATTCTCAGTATCCACTGAAAAGTTTCAGATTAACATGACAACAACCATAAAAA
>VZRJ01005792.1:20820-47297 GCA_013397565.1 Ptilonorhynchus violaceus | reverse complement strand
AATTGTCCTTACCTTTAGCCAAAGTAGTATAACATAAGAGACAGAATAATATGAAAAATGCTATCAATCTAATGTACACTAGCTTTTCAAATTGTATTCTTCCTGCTCTCAATGGCATACCACAAGTGCAAAATATATAGGCAACCAGAGCCCTTTTCCTCTGCTGCGAGCTGAGACGTTATTTAGTCTCCTCTCTATCATTTAATGGTAATGTAGCAGTCCTACAACCACTGCCTGCGTCTTATTTATGCAAGTTTGTCAGTGCAAAAGTTTATCTGATTTGTTTTTAAGAAACAGAAACATTGTATATTTCACGCTAGATGTAGACTTTCATGGTGCTGCTATGTAGAAAGCTGAACTAAACCAGAAATAACACCTGGGAACTGTGTCACAACTGAATGCAGAAATAAAGCTGAAATTGAAGGACTTATTTTCCATTTGCAGAAAATAAATGAATTGTTTTTGGACCAAGATAATAAATGGAAAGTCATTATTTCAAATATTTCTAATGAGTAGAATTGAATGGAGATTTTGCCTGAAAAGTGTGACCTGAAAGAAAAGAGAAAGGAAAAAAAAAATCTCATTTTAAAGTTTGACTCATAACATCATCTCTGGAGGTGGGTAAGGTGCTGGCCTTTTGACTCCAGTCATTACACAAAGGGGAGAGAGAAATGCCAACTACTGACTGAGAGCAGGAAATATGATGGCCCTCCTACGGAGTAAGAAAGACTAAGAGGATTGTGCGATCAGACAGCCCCTGGGAAGCTGCTTTTAGAACTGTCTACACAAAATTAAAAAGGTTTTAAAAAAAAAAAAAGTACAGCAAAAAAAACCCAACCCTGTTGCTGCCCTGACAAACCTTGAAAAGGATGTCTACGCTCCGTGCAGTCAGCAGTCCCGGGAGCAAATGCCTCTCCTTTAGTAATGGGTCACAGCTGGTTTCAGCAACGGGCTGAAAGCTTCGAGTTTGGCATGACTGAGCAGTCACAGAGCTTAAGCAGAGGTGTTTGACACTGGTGATGGCAAACTTGGATGGATTAAACGCCTACTTTGAATACAGCAGCAGCAAGGGAAGCATCTGCGAGAGCGAACAAGGAAAACTTGCTTGATGGGCAAAGCAGGACTGTGTGAAAGCCTTAATCTAAGCAATGAGGGGAATGCAAATTGGAGGGGAGATAGAACGTGCAGAAGTTAAAACCTCAAGTGACAATCTTGGCCTGGATCTATTTTTCTCTGCACAGAATTTCTTATTGTCAATCCACATTAAATATATGAGAAAGATTTGGTAAAGAGTTAGGATAACAAAGTATTTGCTAGAGAGCAGATCTAAACTTCAGTAGCAAGAGTTCTGTTGGTATTAATAAGATTTAGATTAGGACACAGATTCTCATCTTTAAGAGTCTTGTTCTCTAGGGAAATTCGCAACATGCAGGAGAGGATTGTTTTCACTAAACTTCTTCAAAGACCCTATCCAGGTTTTTACTGAAAGAAAGTGGTGCAAAGAAGTCAGACAGTTTGAGTTGCAGCAGAAGTTACAACGTGAAATAATATTTACAGTCATTATTCATTTTTTCTCATTATATTGAAAACTGTAAAATCACCACCACTCCTGAAAAGGAAATTTTTCCTGTAACTTTCAGTATAAAGGGAGGATGATGCAAAATACCTGAATTCAGGAAATGACAGAACCTTGACTTCACAAGGACATGGTGTTAAAGTATTATCTTTTTTTTTATTCTAATGTTGCCACCATTGACTCCATAGGAAGAATAGGAAGCTGTTTGAATTCACCCATAGCTTTCAGAGTGAGAGTTACCCCCCACCACCACCACAGTGACGTTCACAGCTTTCGAGGTGGTACAGAATAGGTTTGAAATCTTTATATTGAATATGTAAATTGGTGTGCCCACTTCACAAAGATGACTTTCACTAATACGTGTTTTGCCATTCCTTTATAATTAATTATTTCTATGTCAGCAGCATATAGAACCTCTAATGGAGACCCCAAGTGAACAAAGCACCTTGAAATGCATCTAAAGTTGAAAAATTTATTGTCAAAAAAGGAAACAACACAGAGGTTTCAGAAATTTTCCAGAGCAGGAAAATAGAGTGATCATTCCTCATAATTTCCTTTATGAAACATGTAGAGATCTAAATTTATCATTCTCATCTGCTTGCTAATTATGACAGGAAGCAACCGTGGACAGGAAGTGATGAATGCTAAATAGTAACATTTGCCTCATTTGCCTCCCTTCGTTCCTTCCTTCCTTCCTTCCTTCCTTCCTTCCTTCCTTCCTTCTTTCCTCATTAAGTCCCATCCAAATGCATGCCTCTACCTCTTCTGCTCTCCTGCAGTGACAGGAAACTGAAGAAAATTGATGCACTAACAGTTCTAATATGACATTCTAAAAGTGACTTTTTGATTTTCAATTAACCTTGCACAAAGAGGAAATATTGAAATTCCCCCCTTTGTTCTTGGCTGTGTACATTATCCAGGCTAGTGTTGGTAGGAGTGAACAGGAGGGGTTGGGCTGGGGAGGGGGAAACTGGCACCTCATTCAAGCACTCCACTGCTATTTGCACAAAACGAGACAAGACTACCCTGCAATAATTACTCTCTGAAGGGGGAAACAGGTAGGAGAGAGAGTGCTCTTGTCATTTGTTTGACTTAATTGTATGCTTTTATGAGCCGTCTGGCTGGAAGGATTAAAGTTACTTTTAATAACACTTCCTTTCAAAAGAATTTGATTTGAGATTTCCCAGCAGGGCTGCCTACCAAGCAGCAGGACCCTTTTCTTCCCTCCAGACCCCCATTCCTCCAGCATTCCCCTATCCTCCCCCTTCTTCTTCCTCCTGTGAACGCCAGCATTGTTCTATTTGTCTAAGAGAAGCCAGGGTGCATAACACGGTATGAAGTCAAATTTTTATAGACACTTAAGTAAAAAAGTAAATAAATAAGGCTAAGGAAAAAAAATATAATGCATTAGAACAGCTTTTCCTGAGATGCTGGACGTAGGAAAATGAGACATCATCATATAGCCTGGTTTTACTTCGGTTAGCTTAGAAACGTTCATTACATACCTACAGAGCAGACTAAAGAATGGACCAAGGGTATTTCTACAAAGCATTTTTAATTTTAGAAAACAGAAAAGTAAATTTAGTCAAAGTTAAACAAATTTCTTGGGATTATATGAAAGAGTCTGGAGAATGATTCCTTGCTATCATGGGGAACTCATTATTAGAAGTAAGTTTTCAAAGCTATTTTGTATGTCCACATATTAATGCACTTCAATATTGTTTCTATTTTATATCTTCAAACAATAACATAAAAAAAGTAAACATAAAGGAAAACAAAACAACAAACATGACCATGGAATGTGGGATTTAAATTGTTTCTTTTCTTATCATGTCATCCAGAATCCTCTGTCTGTGAATAGTATGGGTTAATGTGATATTAACTGTCTATATCCAGCAAACTGTGGACTTATAGATGAGAGTTGGCCAGATAAATATATGTTCTTTCATTCTGTGTACATTCAAACTGTTATTTAAGAGTTTTTGTAGAAGACACTGCACACTTGCACTGTAAAACCCAGAAACTCTAAGTCAGGCATCTTCTATTAGTATTATTGAATTTGTGTATCTAAAATCCACAGCCTAAATTTTCATTTTGTTGATTTTCCTTCTGGCTTAGGAGAAACAAGAAAAAGTAAAATCAGTTTCACAGGGAATATAATTCCTCTTTTACCTAGAGGATATCCCCTAAGACAGTCAAACTTGATGGTTTTTTTACAATTCCATTGTCTATGTACATAAGCATTTACAAACTCTGTCCATCATTTATATACCTTCTCTTCATTATGTCAAATATATAAGCATCCCTTCTATAATACCACCAGAATCAGCCTTGTTTGACTTTTCAGCTGTCTGGGAAAGAAGTGTGATTTTTGTTAATGTTTTAAGGTACCTAATGTCAAACTCCTAGCTTGCAAACATTTAACACCTGACACATTAATGCATTGCAGGTCAATTGCTCTTCTGATTCCATTAAAAGGAAGAAGATGTCCTTTCATATATGAATGCAAATCATAATATACTTAATTCACTCTCACATCCAAAGTCCAAAGTCCAAACCATTTTTATGTCCACAGCAACAACTAACAAAAAATTTATCTGACATTATTGAAGCCTGAGTTGATTTCTAGTCCTGAACCTCTAAGGCCATTAGCAAGAACATCTTTTGGATATACTTGAATATAATCAACACTATACAATATCTAAGTGATTGTGGTACCAACACCACCTGTCAAAAATATTTGTGCCTCATCATGATCACTATTTGGAAGTTGTTTCTTTAGCGTCTTAAGCAAGCTCTGTTCCTTAGCTCACTGAAAAAAACTCTGCTTGACAGTAACTCAGTTCCCCTTTTCGAAGTGCTACATGATGTATATATTAATTAGGGAAAAAATAGAAATTTAATTTAGGTTATTCAGTTCTGAATTAAATGATTTGGCATTGGTTTATTTTCAAGGGGCCTATTTGTTAATCTACTTCATGAAAAGCTAAAAAAAAATTAGGGGTTAAGAGAGGAGTATGAGATTATCCACATACTTTTGTGTTCTTTTCTCTCTTGAAAATCTTCAAAGAGTAGGAAATGTGTTTCCTTTTCAGATCTAATCAAATGCATATTTTAAATAGAAAAAGTGGTTTTCTTTCCTCATATTTTCATCATTCCTTGTATGCAAAAATTTCAACTCACGTCCTGTATGGAGCAAACATCCTAATTTCCTGTATTTCATTTTTCATTTTAGCACAAAAACTCCATCTTTGAGCAGTGGAGGAGGTTTATTATCCTTGAATGCTTACAGAAACAGTTACTGCCTGAATAGCTTCAGGCAACTACGTAGGGTGGACAGAAGCAGCCTTTAAATTGTCTTGGTGGGAGACACAGTTACTCCAGGAGGTCACATCACTCTACACCTAAAGTTTTGATCTCAGATAGCAGCCTGAATCCTGTGCCTAGTCTTCTTTTCTGCAAACAGGGAAGGTGAGGTTAGAAATTTGAAAAACCTGCACACCAGTATATTTGTACACATTTATATATTTTCCATGGAGCCTTTATTAAGCAAACACAATTATTTGCATCTCTAAGTGCCCTGAATGCATTAACAGTATAGTTCAAGCCCTGACTGAACAATGCTCTCACATGAACAGCCTCTGTAGGAAATTAGTAATAAACAGAGTGATAATCAACAATATTGGGTTGTTTCTTCCCCCATCTAGGGAATAGCTACCTTTTTTTTCCCCCTTTTAACTGAGACAAAAGCCGCTAATACAATACCAGCTTTTGAATATATTGCCTGGGTTATCTCCCCAGTCTTGGCTGTATGTGGAATTTTGAGAAACCATATAGAAGAACACATTTTCTATGAGGCTTAGAAAATATTTCTGTGTTTTTCAAGTGGAAATACCTGAGAAATAACAACTCACTGCTAGCCTCACAGAAAAGGGAGTATCTTGTGACTGATCTTTTTTATCTACAAATTACAAAACAGTTGTAAGATGGCTAACAATGAATTGTTCTATAAGACCAGTAGGAAACAGTAAACTGCAAAGTCTAGCTACCAAAATTAAGAAGTGGAAGAAAATTGAAATATGATTGAGCCATGCAAAAACTTAGACCCTTTAACTCCCACACTTAGCAGGCACTCTGAAGATTGTAACACACTTCCCCTTTTAGGATAGCATTGTGTGATAACAATACTAACATTTCGTATTGCTTTCACCAAAAAAATGAACACTGAACTCCAGTTAGATGCTCTTATTTGTGCATTATGAGTGATCAAGGACTGAACCAGCCTGCATAGCCTTTGTTAATATTTCTACCCTTAAAAAGACAAAACTGAAAAAAAACAACCAGAAATGAACCCCAAAATATCCCTCAGTATCTTTGGCAAACCTCATTATTTTTTGAAAGCAGACAGATGCTCTAAAAAGGCAGCAAATACATAAACTGTTTCTTTCTTCTATAACTGCACTTAAATAGGATGAAAGTTCTTTGTCTTGCTCTCTCTCTCTAACCTCATGCAGCAGGTCACTACAGTAATGATCTCTCACAGCTGTTTCCCTCATTAAGCTCCTTGGTGATTATATCTTACTAGTTCTCTCATGTAAAACCCAGAAGGTAGACACATGATGAAATAACCCCTTAATTCATATTCTCATATGTGTAGAGTTCAAGTGTAGCACACGGAACTTTACAGGAGATTTAGAAAGAGTATCAAAAATAGACCCAACTGACAATTTCATCACAAACAAATTTAGGAATCAAGCAGAAATCCACCTTCCCTATTTATGGTGGAGTACTGTGCGAGATAGGCTACTGCACAGAAGTTAGTAAATTAGACAGAAGATATTGCCACTTTTGATCTTTACCATAAAAATAGAATGTGCAGACAACTGAGTTAAATAGCACAAAGACATCCATGCTGAATCATAGCTCTGATTCGTGCTAGAAGTGTTCTCCCCACTTTTAGTGAATCTATCAAAATATTGTTGATCATTTTCACCTTAAAAAAAAAAAAAAATCAATCTGCTTGTTTGCTACTTTGCTATATTAATATTTGGGCCTTTAAGGGCTTCCGAAGTCTGGTGGTATGTTTACATAGCCAAAGCAGTTGAGCTGAGTTCAAGAACTGATGGCATTGACAAAACCAATTTCTGTACCGCTGTCTAGTCATGACCAATTCTGAAGCCTGAGTGTTTGTTCAGCTTTCTTCTATTAGCCTGAATGAAATATTTTCTTCCTTTTTTCTCCTATTTTGTTAAAATAATTTTTGCTTCCCTGAATTGTTTTGTTCTACAGGCATTACTCTTCTTTCCTAATTAAGGGAAGAAGAATAAATATCTTAAGGCTGTGAAAAAGTTTGCATATATTGCATTTCTGGTATCTAGTAGAATCAAATGCCACCTGTATTAAGGAAACCTCTTTTGAATGCTTTAAATGCCTGAATTTGTTCCTTCTCTGAACCCCAGCTCCTGGTGAAATTATATTGAAATGTCCATCTTTTATTTTCAAGTTAATTTCTTTCTTCTTCAACGTCTCATTAGTCATGGCTGGGCCTATATTCCTTCAAATATCCCAATAATTTCGTTGATTTAGTTTGATAATGACTAATCCTAGGCACAGCTATAGAATAGAGAGTAGCATCAATTAATTTGTCATTCAGAAGAAGGATTAAAGTAGTCAAGTCTCACATGTTTATTCTGTAACATAATATGTGCACAGCTTTTCCAGCATGTGCTCTATACTCTCGCATCTCCTAGTCTTGGTCTCAGGCCAGTGGTGTGTCTTTGTCTGAAACGTTTGAGTTGCATCAGTTCAGCCAGTTCTGAGCTATGTGTGTAAGAAAAAGTGCAATGATGTTTCCATATGTTCCATTTGGGATTTATGTGCTTGGCTAACTCCAAATGGCTGAAACTGGAAGCATCAAAGTTAGCAAGCTTATAACATTCATCAAGAAAGGACAGACAGCAAAGCCTCAAAAGAAACAAGATTTATAGTTATGAATATTTAAATATGGCATATTTACAAATGCATACAGACCATTTTTCATTCTATTTTTCATGGTACCCTCAGGCTAACACCATTTGGTATACTGGGTGCACAACAAGTCCCTTTAGATTTAAATTATCTTAACTGCTAAAAGCTTTACTGTGATAAGCAACCCAACTTTTCAAGATCTATTGGGCAAAATAGTTTCTCTTACACTTCTTGGGTGCAAATTTGGCCCTTCTAGAAATAAGGGGGGAACCCATCTACACTAAAATTGTAATTTAAGCTTTTAAGAGATTTACAAGAGAATAATTTTGTGAATTTTCCATAAAAGGAAGTGAACAATAGTTACAGGCTGGGTAACCGGCAACCCTAGCAATTAATCTTTCTTGAAATGTGTTTGGTGTTGGATACTCAAATTTAAAATCACATTTTGATTGTTCTGTTACAGTACTGTACTTGCAGTAACAGACAGAAGCACATTTTTATCCATAATTTTGGTTTTGAATGACTGACGTTCGTCATAAACACATGAAGACAACATTACCTTTCCCCTTCCCCTCAATGTTTAGAAAGTCAAGAAACTTTCAGGAAGATAAGGAGAGCAATCGAAAAACTCTCTGTGAGATTCATTGATGCTATTTATACACTTAAAAATTAGGCACTTAAACCAAAGCTGTCCACACTGGTTTGGTTTTAAAGCCAGCAGTGAGAAATAGTCAGTTTAAAAGAATGATCCACCACATACCATGATGATGTCTAAAATAAGATGGACATGTCCTTTAAATGATGCTTATTTTCTCTGTGGACAATAATTTTTACATTTTTAAATGTCTTCATTCATATATAAATGTATGATTTTTTTACTAGATGCATTGATGTACAATGGAAACTCAATAACTAGGTGACAATTAAGAGGTTATATATTTGATATCTAAAGTTAAGTGGGTTGAGTATGCCTTTTAATATTTGGTGGCTTCACTACAGTGAGAAGATGAGCTGTGTTTTGGGCTGTGTTCTGCATCATTCAGCATTGTTTGGTATCACTGTGGAATGAGCACAAACATGAAAGGGAACAGATACTTGGAATCCATTCCTGTAGAGAAACCTGTGTCCTCATAGTCATCTCCGTAATGATCTTCAGATAGCTGCAAGTCAGATTTTGATATATTTCTCAGATCCAGTACTAGTGCTTCAGGTGATAGGTTAAACACCTTTTTAGGTCTTTTGAGGTCTTTGCTGCAGAGCTGACTGTGCCTCACTGAATTGCAGTCAGGCAGTATTGGTGATTTATCTTTGTTCTTTGATACTCATCCTTTGGTCCCATACGACTTTTCCATATTTTTCAAAGGAGTTAAGTCAGACTTGTCTGAACCTTAATTTGTTCCTAATTTGTATGATTTTCAACCTTTATGACACATCTGACTATGAGCAGAGTTGGCATAAAATTGTTTTTCATTAATAGTCTTTTCATGTTGAAAGTGAGATAAGTATGGTGTTTGCCCTGGTTTGCTTTGTGTTGTTGTTTTGTTGTTTGTTGGGTTTTTTGGGGGGGTGGTCGTGTTTAGTTTTAGTTTTGGTTTGGGTTTGGGTTTGGGTTTTGGTCTTGGTTTTGGTTGGTTGGTTGTTTTTTTGAATTTTGGAGAGTTTGTTTGTTTGTCATTTTTTCACTGCTATGGGATTGAAATGATTAACATCAGAAAGCACACAAAAGAAATTATAGAAATTACTCCAATAACCATGGAGCTACTCCAGTGCAGTGCATGCCTCTGAACTAGGCTTCCTGCAGAATTTTAAGTCATTCCCTAAAATGCCTCTTTCACAAGAGCTGAGCACTTCCAGGACAGCACCACTGGTTTTAGCCACAAGCAAATCTGGCAGTTTCCTAAGGCAGCTGATTGCTTCTGGGAATAATGTAGTTATGGTATTGTTCTCTTTTGTTGGCATAATGAAAACGCAGATCTTCTGTTATTGCCCCTGAGAGAGGGGCTGTGGGAGAAGATCTTCTGTTTCAGAAGAGAAGGTATATTCATTCAACAGCAGTTGTCTGCTTTTCACCAGGCAACTGTTCCTTTCCATGGCTTGGTTTCCATCCTTCCAATGACAGCAGAAGGAGCAGTACTAACTCTCTGGGTCTAATTCCTTGTTTTCTCTTATACCACTCTCCTTTATTTATTTTTCTTTCTGCTGTTTTTACCTTCCCTTCCCATAACAGAAATATCCCAACTCAACTTACTGACTGGAGAGGTAAAAAACTCACTTTCCCCCACACTGATGAGAGCTCTGATGTTTGCTCTAGTTCCCATTCAGTGTGTCGTCCTGTAATTCCAGGTAATAATTAAGGTCAGCCAATGCAAGCTGGACTTCTGACTTTTCCCCTTACCAAGTTGCAACTGCTTAAAATAGAAATGTTTAATAAAGGAAAGAGGGTGAATTTTGATACTACTAACTGTTAAGCAATTTGAGTTGTAGCTGTACTAACCTTAGTGTAAATGAACCTTAGTCTAGGAGCTGCATGATCAAATGCAGTTACAGAATAATTTAGGCCAGTGGAATATTTCACTCATGAAACAGAAATTCATTCTGGGCACATTTAAAACTCTCACTCGTCACTTGCTCCTGAGAGTCAGGTTCCATACAGATGTGTAAGCTCCTGAACAAGCTTAGAATAAATTGTTCAACTTCACATCACTAGCTGGGATTGTCAGCTGGTGATTCCCAGCTCCATAATGTCTTGCAAGTGTGACAGAATGTGATAGTTTCCAGAAACTTGTACAGATAACTAGCATATAAATATCCCAACAAAAGATAGACTTTGCTGAGTGTAGGTTATTACCTTCTGGGTCAACGGCTCTTCTCTTCCTACAGTGTTCTTATTACAAGACTATTTTTAAATGACTAATAACATAGCAAGAGATCAGAGGTCACAATAATGACCACTGTAGTATCTTCAGTTTTATGGCTCAAATGATTGAACAGGGGATTGAATATTAGAAACCATATATTTTATTTGAAGACTAACCTATGGCCAAGCAGAAACCCTAGATGAGTTATTTTATTGCACGATGTCTCAGATATCAATAAACTGGGAATAATGACACTTAACATCTTTAAATACTACAGCATGGAAAAAACTTAAAGGAAGTTTATAAATGTGACATGGTATTACTGGTAAAAAGACTTAAAATATTAATCATGTTATTGCTTTTCACTGTATTTTCAAATTCCATTTCTTAGCTATGTATTTTATCTCTGGGTAGTGATGTTTTAAATCTTTAAGCAACTTTGACAGTGGTCATTTCATTTCCCATTGGAGCCCAGACACTTAAACAGTTCACTGCTCCTGGAATACGTGTGTGATTCCTTACAATTAGTACTGTACTCCTTGATAGGCCCAGCCACTGGGATTGACATGATTAGGCTCAATAGTTCATTGACATGGGAAGCCAAAATGGAGTAGGTAGCTTATTCTTCCCATTCTTTTCCTTCTCTTTGTTGGTGTTGTATTCCCCACACTCCTAAAGTAAATGGAAAGAGGGATCTGATCTGAATCCAACATATTCCGTTAACATTTAGGAAGAAGATTTGATATCATTCTACCAGGCATCTTTTCTGCTTATCCTATGTCCTCAGTTCTTACTTGCTGATTTTACCGACTGAACTTTTACCCTGCTTCTATAACTATCCCACAAGTCTTTTTTTGCCCTTTGGTGGTTACATATTTAAACATTTATGCTTAACTTTGTTAAAAATATGCTGTTTTGTGTGTTATAGTGAAGTTACGTATCAGCATCACAGTGTTATAAATGCTTATATGTAACCTGTGCTCACTACTTTTGCATGTTAGCATTTTCTTTTAAGAAAATATTGATTCTCTCTTGCTTAATATGTTTCTGTTTTGTGGGCTTAGCAGGACCCTCCAATGATAAGTATCTAAAGCAAAATAACAAGGAAATGCCAAAACTTAAGTCGTAGCATAACCAATACAGTTTGCCATATTTACTCACTCTACAATAAAAGTTCCAGTTTATATTTTAATAAAAGTTAGGAGTTTGTTTGGGGTAAAAGAAATGCAAATGGTGGACAGTAAGAGTGTTCCTGTAGCAACTTACTCAATACCACCCATTTTGATACTATACTCTTTAATCTACAAATATTAGAAATATTGCACATAACACTAAAATAGTGGATACATAAATAAACAGACAGTAACCTTCTCTTCCTTCTTTTATTAAAATAAAGGTACTCTTTATGTACTGTGATGGAAGACACAATAAAGCCCTGTGGTGCTGCAGCTGATGTGTCACAGCTTTAATGGCAGGACACTTCCTGAAAGAGGAGATTCAAGTCAACAGAGAGGTTTGCTCGACATTAAAATAAAATGGTTCAGTGATTTCAAATTAAATTACTGTGAAAATTTTTGTTCTTCATAGGACTGGGTTATTTTGACCTTTCATTTCATTTCAAGATTAAAAGAGCTGTCAAAACATAAGGATTTTTGATGAGCAGAAATTCTGTATTCTGATCAACTCTAATAAGGCGTTTTCCACGGAAGCACATCACTGAAGCTATCCAAACCATCTCAATTACTATTGATTAGAACATATCTCTAACAGAATGATATTACCAACTAGTCTCTGAATCTATTAAAAGAGAACGAGTTAGAAAATTATAAAGATCCTTATCACTATGAGGGTTTCTCCTAACTGTATCAATTACTTAAATCCTAAAACAATGAAGGTAATATAGTTTTCCTTTTTTCTTTTTTCGTTTTTTTTTTTTTTAATAGATATTTTCTCTGCTGGGTTTTGGAGAACTGCATTTTTTTAGAAAAGTTTGCCTCATGTTTAATGCATTTTTAGCTTAACAATATTTTTTTCCACTAAGATCCACCAGCCTATTAATAAGTTTAATTTTAAATAACTCCTTTTGATAATTTTTGATCTATTGTGTTTAAAAAACACCTTGTATTTTTAGAAGCATGTAGAAGAATATTCATGAATACCTAATGTATTTCTATAAAATTAATTGCTCCATATACGACTCTGATATTTGTATTCCTTTCCAAACCAAGCAGTCACCATTGCTGTTATGTCTCCTAAGTAGCTGGCATTTTGAGGCTAGACAACTAAAACATGCAGGTTCCAAGGCAACATTAAATAGAGTGTTTATTTAAACATCCCCTGAAAACTGTTTGTCTACTTGACCTAACTACTGGCTTAAATGCAGTAAGAAGGCATTTTAACACCATTAGTATCTGGATTCCAGCCAAAGAAAATCTCCTTACTTTATATCCCTTTAGACTGCATTGATGAAACAGCCTAAAAGTAGGTTTGGTATTTGTTAATTCATTTTACATGGGAAGGGAACTCACAGACTGTGTAACAGGGAGACACAATTCAAGGTTCTGAAGGTTAAAGGGCCTGCCCTGGGTTGGACATTTCCTAAGGGATGTAACAATGCGATTGCTTATTTCTGCACTATTATAAGAGAATTTAATCCTATAGGTACAGTGACTTCAGGCAGAATACGCTTCTGAGATTGCATTGGAGTGACATTTTTCTCCTCTTTTAGTCCAAGAGGAGGGTTGTTGATTTTTTTTTTCCCCCCTCTCTTTTGTTAATGCCTTTAGCACAATGAAATTAAGCAGTCCAGATTTCTAATGCAAACTGCTCAGGGACAAGATGCTAAGTGATTCTAAGTGTTTTGTTGAGAGCCACTGTTTAAGTAAACATTACAAATTATGGTTATGTAGTATATAATGTAGATTGAAGCCCTTGAGCAATGTATTATTCATAAAATACATCACTTTATCAGTTTGATCATGTTTCTTTTCTTTAAAGAAGAATATGACAAGGATTTTAGTCCTGTTACTGAGGCAGCATGTTCAATGGCAGGAAAGAAACATCCTTGAAAGATTCATTTTAATTTTTAGACCAGATCTTTGATTATCTGAAGAAAAGATGTGGTTTACTTAAGATGCCCTTTCATATGATATAGCAGATCTAGCACAGTTGGCTATTAGAAAGCATACTGTACACTAATTTCAACAGCACAGTTGATGATATCAGCATTTTAATTGTCTGTATTTTGTTTATATTTTATGCTTTGCTTGTTTGTGTTTATTTTATTCATTTAAATGAAAGTTATAGTGCAACTAAAAAAAAAATAATTGCATGGCAATATACCTGTAAGAAACAATACTACACTCTATCTAATAAAGTTCAAGGAGGAGGAGGCTTATAGGTTTAGATCTATTTACATAGTGTTGTGTTACGTTTTACCATCACTCATAACTTCTAACTGTAATTCAGGTTCTCCTGTAACTCCTACAGAATAAAACCAGGTATCTGTGTGAGGAGAAATGGAGGCACAAAAAGGTAAAAATCACGGGTTAAGAAAAATTTACTAGAGACAGCAATGAAATAAGAAAATTAACAGCAACAACAATAATCATAGCATAGTGTACAAGAGAGGCAAAGGATTGGAACCCAGCATTACCCCACCACACACCCTGGCAAAACTGAAAAAAAAAACACTCTCTTTTGTGCCCCCTACAAATGGTGCAGAGCCCTGGCCCTGCCCCTCCAGTCTGCTGCAAAAGTTAACCCAGGACAGTCTTGGAATGCTCATGCAACACAGGAATTTCATAACATACAAGGATGGAGCCACTGGCCTTGTCCTTACCTGTGTGTATGTTGTATTCCTTTGTGACAAGTCAGTGTTGGCAGGGACACATTTAATATCTGTTAGGCTTATGTTAGGAGGCATGGGCATGAGGGAGCAAAGCATTTTGACAAACTTCTAGAGGCTCTGTGTGAGGTGTGTTGTAGTATCATGGCTCAGGTGTGTCTGTGGTTGCAGCCTTTACCCTGCTTCACGCACACTCGTACTGGAGAAAATGTTTTGGATGAAGAAGGAAAGATTAGGACCAACATATCTTAGGGATTATTAGACTTTTAAAAATATTATTGCGGGTAACACGATAATGCATGAAGTATTTTTTGGATTCAAGTTCTGCAACACATCATTTTGGAACAAGTTTTTGAAATGGTATTCATTATAGACATAATTCTGGTTCCTCTACTGGGACTTTACGAATTTTAACATTTTATGTTCCATCTTTTAAATAACGTTTCCTTTACTATTTGTATAATCTTTCCATACTATTTCCAAAACTCTTTATTTGTTGCCCAATTCTATCCTCCTTCTCCTCACCCTGAGTAGAGGTGTGGGAAGGGAGAAGGTATATTTTTTGTATGATTTTTTTTTTCCCCTATTTTTGGCAAAAAAATGATATCAGTGACTGACTGCCCCTGGATGTTTCAGTGCTGTTATAAGAAGACCATGGGGCCTCTAACTCTTCTCAGCATCAGCTGAGAGTCTCCAGATCTGTCACTGTCTGATGGCTCGAACCAACAGCCTATCAAGTAATATGGTCAGTGTACACCATGCTAAGGAGGAATAGGCAAGGAGCTTGTTTCCATCAGACATTGAATTTTTCATGAAATTATACTATTCTAATAAAAATTCCTCCATTTGGCACACAATGTAGACATTTAATTTTGTAAAATACGTACTTATCCAACAATTATTCTAGCTAACAAAGTGCGATTTTAACATTACAAGTTCATACAAATAAATTTATTTTCTTGGTTGCTGTGAGAGACTATCAGAAATGTGCTTCCTACCAAGAACACACAGTGTGACTTCAAAGACCATACAATGTGTTCTGAATTTGATGCTCATCACAAAAGAGGATTAACCTAGCAGTAATATGTTAGTATTAAGATATATGATTAGATCTTCCAGAATGTGAGAAGAAGGAACTGTTTCCAGGCTTTGGGAGTATTCTCTGTATTTTAAGGTTCTACAAATACATTTGATAATACCTCCACTCTCCTTCTTGTTCCTCTTCTCCTGTCATGCATGTTTCTTTTTGTTGAAAGGGATTTGTGTGGGTTTTATATTCTTTCTTTTTTATTTTTTTTACACTGATGAGCATATATATTGCATTAGCTGTACAAATCTGGTCCATGTGAAGACAATATTGTGATAAGAATGTAGTATGGTCAACACCAGTGTGATAACTAAAGAAGTTTTATCCTCATCACATCTTAGTTACTCTAATAGGTTCAAAAGATCTTTGTTGAGAGTGACAGAGTAGTTATGTGAGCAGAGCTTAACACTTTTGAGTGATGCAACTGTTGATGAGGACTATTCAGGCAGTCCTCAAACCAATAAAAGTGATATGTTTCACCTCACTGAAGAAATTTTTGTTGAAATTTCATAGTTTTGGAGCCAGGCAGGCAGTTTTCACTTCCCTCTGGCAGTATGGTGCTATACATGTAACCTACGACCATGATTTTTCCTTTTATTTGTCTGTGCCCACATACATGCTGTTACTGAAGACACTGAGTGTTTCCATCACTCTTGAGCTTCCAGAGTGAAAGAGGGTTAAGCTGTGACAGAGCTGATGGCTCTCACATTGCGTTCCACTTCTTTTCTTGATACGTAAAATCTCCAGTTCATTCAGTCACCGGTGCTAAGTGCTGGATGGATCACACATACCCTGATTTCTGATATGGTGACCCTGACTAAAATTAGATGGCCGGGATATGCAGTGCTTTAGCAGCTGTTTTTTAACTAAGTTTCCTCTTTGGAGTCTTCCTTTTAAGGTCTGAAATGTCGATAGAAAAGGCTTTATTCACACACCATAGAAGAAAAGGTTCTTCATCCTGTCCACATATTTACCAACAATATCTAACACTTCACTATTATGTGATAAATTGCATAACTGTTGGTTGCTGTGAACTTTTTGCTATCCTAAATAATGGTGTGGGTGGGGAAACCTTCCATGAATCATGCAAGTTGCCTCCTACCAGGCCAGTAAAATTATCTTCTCCACACTAATCATCAATATCATTGACCTTTGTCATAAAACTTGGGTCGTTCCTATCTATATCCCATTAGAAGTATCATCCCACGACCACCTCTTCGGGTCTATTAAAGTCATGTCAGGAAGAATCATTGACTTCTTGTCAAACACATCCAACCTTCCACATTAATACATCCTCAGATGCCTCACTAATCACTCAGCAAACAATGCATGATATGCTCCAGGCAGTGAGAAGTGTGGGAGAGAGCTTTGGAGGACCCCGTCCTCCTCCAGGGATGGACCTGGTGGTGACAGTGATAAATGAGACAGGATACACAATATGCTTTCTTCCCCTTCATGAGTTGCAGGAATGGGTAGACATTGTCGCTCGTTTGTTTTCTACTTCTTCCTCCTCTGCTCAGGAGTAGAGGAAGAAACTCACTTACTTCATTAGGAAAGTGGTGCTGTTAGATTTGTGTTTTCTAATTTTCACCCCAGTTCCTCTTTTTGTCATTGCCAATTGTCTCCTACAAACTTAAACCGTGCACCATCCTGTATTGAGTGAAGATGTGGTCACAATACTGCTTTTTAAAAAGAGTTGTATTGAATTTGAAAAAACGCATTTAAGTGAAGCCCAAACCCTGACCACATTTTCCAATGTCATACAAACTATCCAAACAATGCTGAACTGGAGGATTAGATCCTTTAATATTTAGGTCAGCTATTACATCACTGGAGAATAACTCCAGAGACATTGACTCTCTTCTTAGCCTACTGATTCAGTGAAGGTTACCAGATTGATACAGCTCTTGGACCTCTGTTCCAGCTTCAGCCTTTTACTATTGTCTGAAACTCTTTACATTTGTCTACTCAAAGTGTAAACTCTTCAGAGCAGGAGCTACTTGTCTCTCAGCAGAAAGGGAAGAGAAATTACAAAACACCATACTGGTGTAAAAAACCCACAGTGGAAATCAGGAGTAGACAGCTGATTTTCACAGGTTCCGAGGCTGCACTGCACATTAAAACTTCAAAGAACTTTAGTGTTTTAGTAGAGAAGTAAACTAAGTTGAAAATGGGCTCTTTGGGTCTTCAAATATTAGATAACCCACTTTGAAAAAACTGACCTTGTCTCCATTTTGTGCTAATTCCTTTATGGATGAAATGTTGATATTTACCCAAACCAAAATAGATGTGTTGAAGCTAAATTTAATAGTCTTTGGAAAAACTGCTTTAATATCCCTAAATGGGTGCAATTCTCTAGCTGCAAATTATAACCATTATTTCTGTATTACATCCATTAGCAAACTCTCAGGGGGGAAAGGAAACAAAAAAGTAAAGAAAAAGAACTGGACATTTCCAAGACTGTATGCTGATAACAGTAATATATGTTAAAATTTTAAAAATAACTATAATAAATACTAGTAATCATGATAATAATACTGAAAAAAAGGATGATTTTGGAAAGGATATAAGTTCATCTGCTTCAGGGCATAAGCTAGTTTCTACCTAGAAAGGCTTAAGAAGATATTTCCCCTTTGGGCAAATTGTACTATTCATCTATTTCTCTGAAGCATCTGGTGCCAGCCGTTGTTAAAAGTTCATTCCCAATCTATCTGTTTATTGTGCGCTGTGGCAATTTTTGTGTTTCTGTGAGCTGAAATAAAATTGTCTTTACCTAAAACTAATTTCAAGGTAGAGATACTATCTGTGCCAACAGTATGCTGGCAGGGCACCCTGTAAACTACTTCTGAACATGGAGCCAAATGCAGCCCTTTTGAAGATCTGCAGGCTTAGTCTGACGATTTTGGCAGATGCCTGGTATACTTCAAGGGCGTTGAAGTTTGTGCCAGATTTTCTCCTTTGATTTCCACAGATCTGAATGCACACATCTGGTTGTGGGAGGGGTTATCACACATCTACATCTGCCAAATATGGCCATGCTCTAACACATGCATATTTCTTTAATTCCTGTGTACCTTCTTGTGACAGGCTGATTCCAGCCTGTGAGTTCTTTCAAAATCATTTAACAGAAAATATTCACAGAAAGAAAAGGAAGCAAAAAAGCAACAAAACACAATAAATCCCCTCAGATAAACAAAAAAAAAAAACCACAAAAAAACAACAAACCCACCAACCAACCAAACAAAAAACCACTCACAAAAATAAACCTCAAAAACAGTACTGGGGAGAGAGAAAGAAAACCTGAGCACAACTGGCTGAATTCCCACTGGATCTTTAGGGATCCATGTGCTGTTCAAAGTTTACTGAAAAAATATGCCAAAGAGTTAACCTGGAAGCTTAGCTATAAAAAAACCCCAAAGGATGTGAATTCATAATAAACCTTAAACCAAAGTCATTAAATATAGATTGACACGGAGGGGAATTTCTGTAGGAAAGTAAAGAGGAGAAAAATAAAATGTAAACAAGAGAGTATGCAGAGAACTTGGGAGGAACTATAGGCAATATAATGAAATAATAATTGTTTGATCTGAGCCAATAATTCCCAAGGAATAACTCTCAGTGCACTTTTTTCCTTTCTTAATCACACAAGACCCAAGGATCTGGTTGTGTGTTGCTGTTTTTTGATTCAGTAGTAGGAGAAACAGTCCTGTATTTCAACATTTTATTTTATTTCAAGTGTTTAAGATTCCAGAAGTATTTGGAATGCAAATTTTAGCTTGTTCTTGCTGTAATTAGGCCCAGGGGTCACGTGGTACATTTGTTTTCTTCTGACTGAAGCTCAAAACACAACTGAGGGAATCCTTGGAAGAAACTATCACCGTTCTGAGACTCTTAAGGGATAACAGGTGTAAATAGCGGGAAATTTCAGCGCCATCAAAGCTTTGCGTGGTGAAATATTACTGTAAACACGCCCAAACTTGCCTCCACACACACATACAAAAACAGTCATACTGTGGCTGCTGAAACTTACAGTACATTAATAGCATAATAACATACAATAATTAATAACAAATTAATCTTAGATGAAGAACTGAGTTTTAATGTCATCATGACTGCCTATCTTTGACTGATGGATTTTAATTGCTCATCTTGAGGTCCACTGTGTCTTACAGTAGGACCAGTTACATGGAGGACAACAACAAAAGCAATGCATTGTAAAGGAACAGGATGGCCTAGGTTATTTCAGTATTAATCAGCAAAGACTCTTCTTTTTGGCAGAGCTGAATACAAACAGAATTTTTTTTATCTCTTCTGAGGACTTTCTCACTTCTAATGAAGAGAGAACAGGGAAAGAAATCTTGTTAAGCATCTGTATTATAGTAAAAACCCCACTGGGATCACCTCGTAGACTCTTGATAGAGATAGATCAGTGTGTTTTGATAGATAATAGTATATCTCAATATACACGTTTATGTTTTCTGTGGCAGTTTTTGACTTACATGTCCCTCTGCTCTGCGTGTTAAATGCCCATAAGTCTGATTATCTTAAAGGAAATAACAATAACTTTAAAATATCAGTGGCAGGATACTAAAGAGCTAATTGGAAGTTAGGGCGGTAGATGATATCTACGATATTTATTCTCCCTTCCCAATTTTAAACAGCTTTGGTAAATGGTAAACCAGAATATATGGACCCTTGGAATTTGTTCTTCCTCCTTGGAGTCTGCTCTTTCTCCTTAAATTTGAAAAGTAGTTAATCTGTCCTGAAAGTTGTTCTCCAAGGGTGGGTTTCCAACTCTGAATCCTAAACTAAGAGAGGGATTTTCTGTCACCCCACCTTGAGAACCTTACCTGTCCTTGAGTGAAATTTGTTTAGGTTTTCAATTCCTTCACTCGTTTCCTGCTGGGCTTCCCTGAATCCGTTTGCCACACAGCTAAATCTCTGCGTATGATATTTCTAGGCACCTTGGACATGTAGGCAGAACCCCTAAAATATGAGCCTTCAGTCACACATTATAATGATGACTGTTGAAATGCCCACATCCACCCAGAGAGTACAGCTCTAAGTATTCAAATAGGAGTGATGAGTGTTGCATCCATGTCTAGCTGATTGACAGATAAAGTTTTCTGAAGTAGATGCCAGCGAAGCACGGATTTCAAAACACAAATGTAGAAATATGTGGATAACAATGTGAGTAAAACCTAAGGAATGTCAGAGGTCAGATCTGCACCTGATATAAATTGGCACACATCTGCAGCTGTTTTACACCTAGTGAAGATCTCATGATGGGAAGTTTCTCTAAGTTTAATGACACTCAAATTTATTTCCCAGAATACTTTCTAAGCATTGTGAATGAGTAAAAAATCCTAAAAATATGGATAGTTCACCTCCAGATTTTGTTTTGGTGTAGATTCTCAGACTGTCACCAAAAAAAAAAAAAAAGAAAGAAAAAAAGAAATCAATTGTTTGGCTGAATAACAGCCAAACCTTGAGATACCATCCAGATCATCCCAAACTATGAGCAGGAAAATCCACTATGGCCAGACAATCTGCAACTTGAAATAATGTTGTTGCTTACTATTAAAAGTAATAAATACTTGTAATATTTTATGTTTCTTTTAATTTGTTTCCCTTCCACCTTTGGCAAATTTTATCTTGGAAACAACATTGCTAGCAGTGTTAAATGGCTTCTGTTTCTTATAACTGCCTTCCCCATGTAAACCACATTTTTTTTTTGCGCAGTAAGGGGGTGATCCAAAGCAAAGAAATGAAAACAAGACAAGTATAAACAACATTGCTTCTGAATATTGCTGTACTTACGTTGTGTCACAGTGGCTTTAATTCTGCTAATCTGGTCATCTTCCGGAGTGACTTGTGCTTTGACAAACCAGTGCAGAGCTGCAGCTGGTGATGAATGCAGAGCTCAGGCATCTGAACTTCACTGTTCTCTGGTGCTCTGTGCAGGTCGAGGGAACACCTTTGCTCTTGCATGGTTAACACTTGCCAAAGACTTGGCTGTGTTAAACAGAGTAGAATGTTTGTAATGTCTTGCTGGTAGATTTACAGAAACTGATGCAAAACTCACATGCATGCAAACAGAGCAGGTTCAGCTCATTGTGTTCATTATGATATTCAGATTAATAGATTCAAGAAGAGTTTAAATGCCTGCTTAATATTATACAGTATCGTTACTAAATTCATCTACTCTTTGCCATGGGTCCAGTCTAGACACTCATCTTCATCTTCTGTGCAATAACACAGCTGTTTCCACCTGAGAAGAAGGGATGGAGGGGGCTTTCATTTCTCTCATAATTATGCAATAGCTATGTTGATCAAAAACGTTGATTAGCCTGATGGCTACGGATTGTTTATATCAGATACATAATATATGTTCCTATAAGTTTTTTAAATTTTATTTTATTTATCTGTTCTCAAGTGCTTAAGGACTACAAGTGGAAGAAACCTCTGGTCTGGAATACAAAATTTCATCCAAAAATGAAATGGTTTTTTTTGCATTTGACCAAGTTTTGAGATAACGTTTTTCACTAAAAGTTTGTTTGAAAGTTTTGCGAAGACATAGCTTCAAAATTATTACTTTTTTCCGGATTAAAGGGGACCAAATAATTTTTGGGAAAACAGACAAAAGTCCTCTATTTTTTCTTTTTTCAAACCTGATTATCAGACAGCTGATAATTTAGCTAGTGTTATTAAGCCACTAATTAAGCCTCTCCTGTATCCGGAAGACTAATTAATTTCACTATCTTTTAGAAATACTCTGCAGAACCGAGTAGAGCTTGAGCTACAAGCTTAAATAGTGACATAGGTGATCATATACAGTTTCACAGAAACAGAATTTTTCAAATTAACAAAATATAACACTATTTATATTGCATCCATGTCAGGTAGAATTTTATATCAAGGATATAATGATGTGTTCCATTTCAGAAAAGTAGGGAAAAAACCATTTACAGAAACTATTTCTTTTTTGCCTCTTAAACCTCCAGATGTTTCTTCATGTATAAAGAGACGGCATTAATTTTTTATTGAAAAAAAGAAATATTTACAGATACAACACAAAATTGTTTATTTGATAAATAGTACAAGAAAAAGGTAGAGAGGTGACACTGTAAAAATATGTGTATGAAGATACCTACACTGAGCAGATGACACTATTTGGGGATGAATGACATACATAAAGGACAAAGATTATAAAGTAAGATTTGCTATGGAGCATAGTAAATGGAAGGAGGAAAAAAGGCTTAAAAGTATTCTCTTCGTGGTAAAATGGTAGAGTTCTTTCAAACTTCTGTACAAGTCTTGTAATATTTTTCTCAATAGAAATAAAGCTATGAGTGAAGTAAAATGACCAATTAATACATAGTTTAAACACTGCAGAAAGGATATCATTGCATATTAAGAACCCAGCACGATGGACTTTTCAAGCATGTGCTTAGCTGTAAAGACAAGCTGAAGTTCCACTGATGCCACTGAAGTTAAACACATAAAATGCTTTCGTGTGTTGGCATTTCAATGCAGTGGGATTAATTGAAGCTGAAAACTACCATGCTTATTTTTGCAAAAATCTGATATTTTCGTTCCTATTGGACTTTACAAGGCATTTCCATAGGCATAAAAGTTCCTTAGCAATATCCTTTTGTGCCCGTTTTTAGTTCGCTTTTCCTCCCAAACCAGCCTTCCTTTAGGAATGAGCTTCTGCATACCAGCAGACATCAGAAGAAAACAGGGCTATCATAGACATACCACAATAGCCTTTATGTACAGCAAAGAATTAAAAAGTGTCTGCAAGCAACACCTCACTTACGTCTCTGAGCAAAGGTTTATATACCAGGTCAGTAAATGTATTGCATGAGACACACACACACTGTCACCTTAAATTTTTTCCTTCTTTTTCCTTTTTTATGTAATTCTCTACTAGACCACTGTAATAGTTGAGGACTTTATGGACCAGGCATGACTTCATGAAGAAACATTTTTGAAGAAGGAGTGAAGTGGAAAACAGAAAGTACAGAAATCCACATGGCATAGAACAAAAACTGGCGTGTAGGACACGTGGCTTAAAATATCTATAAGCTACAGCTCAAGCAAAGTCCTGTGTGATACTCATGCTGTGAAGAGCCTTAGATTTCCACTTACTCACAATATTGTGAGTGTGTTTATTAATTTCCATTTTTTTTTAAATGTTTAGTTGATAAGGAATGAATAGAAGAGAAGGGACAGAACGGTAGAGGTTGCATCCCTAGGGAGGAGAACTACAGCTGGCGATAGAAATTATTTCCTTCAAGAACAGCTGTGAGTGCCTTATGTGCCAGTAGCTGCATGTGAACCCTTTATTTTTGTAGTATAAAATCTGACAGGAAAGTGTAACTCTGGAGAGAGTATTTATATGTAACCAAACACATCCACTTTGCATTAAATATCCTTGTTAAGCAGGTTTATGTGCTCCTGTCTGCTGTCAGTCAGGTTTCTGTGCACTATCAATCAGCTGCAATCACCTGTTTTCCCTCACTTGGGTTTGAGTACACAGTGCCTAATTGCCAGTCATAAGGTACTTGCAAGCCACTAAAAAGGACATAAGTTAATCAGTTTGTCAGATTGTCTAATATTTTGCTTAATCACAAATTTTTAGCACTGAAAAAGGAATTTTCCTTTTCCTTCGTTCCATTCAGAATCTTTTTTCCTTCGTTCCATTCAGAATTTCCTGGCAAACCCAGTAATAGCTGTGCAAGCCATGTGCAACACCATCCATGGAACAAGGACTCTAACCATTCCAAAACCTACTTCCCAGACCAGCTCAACTCTGCCTGTCTTTGAATATCTGCAGAAACCAAGAATGTGAGTTCAGTTCTGTCTTCAGTAATTCCAGCTATGACCTTCAGAAACTACCTTAAATTCAGCCACTGATTATCTTCTCTCTTTTGTGAAACGAGATGAATGTTCTCCTATCTCTAAGTCTGTATAAAATACAGTTAAAATTAAAGATAGTGTGCAAACGTTAATAAATGCAATCCCAAGCCTACACAATCGGTGTCAGCGGGAGTTTTGCCATGGAATTCAACGGGATCAGGGTCAGGACCTGATATAATTGAGAGAAGTTGTTAATATACATCACTTACTGCCTGCCTGCAGTTCTTGTCTAGCTAATAAAGTCACTCACTGACATAACAATATAGAGTGCAGGAGCAGGTGACACACTCTACTGTGTGCTTATGAGGTCTTTTATAGCACACCTTTCCCTTCAGTACATAGTGGAAGGTATATAAATATACTCCATATGTTTTATACTACTATACTGAGTAACTTTTTGAATGTATGCTTTGGCAGCTCAGCATATCTCTTAGTATGTGACATCCATAGCAGATTAGCAGCTTCTGTGCATTCATGAAAACACCAGAACCAGTAGCTGTTCAATATACCTAATTGGCTTTTGGAGAGCACTAGTAGGCTCACTTAGAATTAAGAATTGATGGGTTGTTTGTTTGTTTGTTTAAATATTTTTCTTTGTCATCAAAGGTTTATGTTCATGGTATTCCAAATGTGTAACATTAAAAACAAAATTATATGCAATCAACATTTGAAGCCACCTGTTTTTTCAGGGGGGACTGTGGCTGTTAGATGAAATCAGTGACAGCAGAAAAAGCAGCTCTTAATCACACATTCTCCTCCTGTCTCTCACCAGTTACTATGTTATTTAGGTTGATAACCATAGAAGATGCTTAGTTATGCTTTAGACCACATTTTCCGTATGGTCAGGAAAGATTATAAACCAAGGAGCAAGATTGTACAGTGTGATACATATTTATGAATAAAGGAATATTGTATATCATGGTATAGAATATTGTGTTCTCAAAAACTTTGACCTTAAAAAAAGATTTAGTTATTAAAAAACTCAGATGAAGTTAAGATAAAGATTGTTTACTGTCCCTGCTTAAAAAAAATTTTCGAGTTCTAAGCAAAAGTAAAGAAGTTTTGTATCTTCATCTAAGGTTTTGGAGAGGCAAAGATGGAAAGACTGAATTTGTATTTGATGTTGATCATTGTAAGAGGAGACTGAAGAAGAGGAAAATGTCAGTCAATATCTTTTGAAATGATTTGAGGTCTGGAGAAAAATGTCAAATTTTAAGAGATCAACTTGTTTATTTTATCAAAAAGATAGGAGAATGTTTCTACTTAAACATCAAGGTAGCTTAAGATAGGAAAAACTCCTGATGTGAAAACACTATTATCTTGCAGAGAAACACAGATCTAAAATGCATAACAAACATGCTATATTAATAATAATCAAAATTTGGAAAAATTAATTTGGCTTTGTTTTTATTATTTGTTGTTTGTTTTGGTTGGTTGGTTGGTTTTTTGCTTTGTTGTTTATGTCATTGTTGGTTTTTAATAACTAATTTACTGGGAAAACTAAGTTATAAAAATATTAGTGAATTACATGTTTGATGAAATTTCTATTTCAGTGCCAGATTCTTTTCTAACCAAATGTCTTACAAAGTGCAAATAATTGTAATCAATGTATCATAATTACTAGTTTTACAAAATTTAAGATACAATTGGTAATATCAACTTGGTCTGATAATGGTCTCTTTTGATGTGGAATACTGTGGAATTTTGAAATGCTTGTCAAAAAAGAGATCATCACTTTCAGAGTAAATTAACATTATTCTTTTTGAAATGGGAAATTTCAATAAACATAATTTTAATTTTTAGTCTTTCTTTTTTTTTTTTCCTTTTTACTGGTTCAGTTTACTAAGTTCAGAGTGAATTAAGTGTCTTTCCGTACCAGAAATTTTCTTGTGATCACAGAATGGGAGCAATTATTTGAGATACATCTGGATCTCTGATTGAAATTCAAGATACATTACTCATTTGTAAACTGGCAAGTCCTAGATACAAAAAGAAGGATCTTTCAAAGAGTCTCAGGTTATGTCGATTTTAGATGTATGCATCTTTAATTAAAAAAAAAAAAAGAAGAAGAAAAAATAAATCTCAAAATGTTTAAATTGTTTTGAAATGTAAACATAATTCATGTTTTATTGTTTACTTTAGGGTGAAAAGTACTATAACTCTATTTTGTGAACCTTCCCCCCCCCCCCGTCCTTAAAGTCCTTTTGTGGGCCACAC
>VZRJ01005792.1:0-11146 GCA_013397565.1 Ptilonorhynchus violaceus | reverse complement strand
AAACGTAAGGAACTGTGCCGTATGTAAAGACAGTATCAGCCTCTTCCTCTTATCTCCCCCTTTAATTGAAATGCGAGCTAACTCCCCAAAACAATCCAGACTGTCTGCTTTCCTAACTGCCTAACCTGCAGATTTTTTAATCCACAGGTGCTTCACTAATCACCCTTTGAGTTCCTTGGGTGCCCAGATGTTAATGCTTAAAGATTCCTGAAAGCACACGTCCCAAACAATGGGTGATACTCTTCTATGTGAAACTTCACTGCAATGCAGCCTAAATTTACAGGCACCAGCCAGTAATGAATTTCTCAGTGAGGGTAAAAATTCAGCCCTGACCTAAAGGTGTTTTGCCCCACCTTCTGAATCATGGCACTCTTACTGAAGAGTGATCTGCTCAGTGTGAAAGCAATTGAATTAGCATCTCCCATAGAATGACAGAGAATGGTAACTGGGGGTTGTGGCAGAGCTTCAAAGAAACAGCTCTGATGAGAAAGGCTAATACTTCATAAGCACTGAATGAGTCATGCTGTGAAGGAAAACCATCTCTTACAGAGTCAGTGTGGTCAGGGAGGAGCTACAATTGGTAGACCAAAAGCCCATGGTTGTTTTCAAAGGCATTTTCCTCTCATCATCTCCATTTGATATTTATGGAGCTCTAGGTACCTTGGATTAATGAGATACTAAGAGTTTCCATGAGGCAGATTCTAAGCTAGCCACATAAATTAGTTGGGCTGGTTTCTACCAGTACAGAACAGGAGCCAAACATCATCTGCTTTCTCTTTCTTTCTTCTTTCTCTCAAAGAAGGGCTCTGATCAGGAAGCTTCCAGTACCACAGTGCCCATAGGTTGGAAAGTTACTGGAATCTAGGTGTGCGAAATTTTTCTGCATTTACTAAGTAACACGGGGTCTACCCAGGAACTGGGGAGCTATCTTTAGCTGCTAATGGATGTATTTCAGTGCTGGAAACCTGTGAAGTTGGTTTTTTGTTTTGGTTTGGTTTTTTTGGTAGATGTTCTGAAAATATTTTGAAGATCTTTTTCTACAATGGAATCAATTTTCAAGATTCAAGAGTTGCATTGATTCTAGGCCAAATTTCCAAGGAATTAAGCCTCTAAAACTGTTGATGAACTTCCTGTAATCTGCAGGATACACTGCGTTGTAACATTTTATAATATGTTGTGTTAAAAGGAACATCTAGTTCCGTGTAGTCACAGTCATATTTTTAGGAAGCTTCTCTCTGAAAAGTCCCATTTATCAATGTTTTTTCTGTCTGAATAGCCATTTGTGAGTGAAAAAGGTGATCATATTTTCTTTTCAGACACACTAGATTTCTTTTTTACAATTTCAGACCAATTTTCCTCCCCTTTTATGTTTCTATTCACAGTGAAAGGCACTGACCATAGCTCCTTTTAAAACATAAATAAAAGGTACTAGTTGGTGGGGACTGAAAAAGAAAGCAAAAATATCTGCTCCAAACTAAACAGGAGACCTGGATACTGGATGTGTGAGGCTTATTGTCTGTTCAATGTGGAGAAATATCTGGTCGTCTTCGTTTTATTCAGAGTTTTGGATTACCTTGATTCAACATAATAAGTAAAACCACACATTTGCTTTTCAAGGAACATTAGAAATTGTTCTAGAAAGGCCTTATTAGTTCTGCTTTTCCAGTTCTCAACAGTGTGACATTATGAACAATGATAGGCTTTACAGACTTAGTAAAATGTGTTATTGTCCTTGCTGACAAGCCCTGGCAAGATGCTGCCTGTGTTTTTGCTGAGCACAATGTCAAAACTTTCTCGTACAAAGCTCGAGGACCTGTACAGAATGAGCTACAGCAGGCAGAGATTAGCGAATTCCCACCGTAGCTGTTTACAGATTTGCAACTTGTGTATTCACTTGTGGGGCGTCACGGCTGTATATTGAGCATCCATAAATCACAGAGCTCTCCGGCCTTGCTATGAAAATATGACAATTCTGCTCGGCACCTGCTCCACCCTCTATTTCTGTCACTTGCCAGAATGACAGCGGGCTATAAACGTCTCTGTGTACTGAAGTCTCAGCTCTGGTTCCATGGAATTAAATGACCTTGGCCAAGATGATATTTTTGATGTGGAGAGCTTATCCCATTCCTCATGCAAAAGAAGCAGGGCTCTAAACTTGAGTGACAGAAGTAAAATCTTCTTGAAGAAAAAAAAAAAACCAAAACAAACAACAACGAAACAAAACAAAGCAAAAAAACCCATTGACTTTATTTTAATATTTCTTCTTCAATACACTGAAGTTTTACCAGGTAATTGCCCGACACAAATATTTATGAATGTCAGACCACGGAGTTATACAGCATTTGCTCAGAGAATAACATCATTTAATGAATTCTACCATGCACATGGGACTCGGGTCTTTAATGAATAGGTCACTGTGATTTCTAGAGATGGCTGTCACTTTGAGATATGAGAATCATTTCTCTTTCGTGAAGAGGAGCTTGGATATGTGCATATTTAGGGGTTCTTTTTCACACAACTTTAGACCTCTCAAAAATGATGCAGAGCTGGGGCTAAGATTTAGGAGATTTCAGGTGTTGTATCACTGAGATCCCCAAAGATTAGGAGAGTACACACACATGACCTAAAATAAAAGTAAAAATACCCCCAATTCCTCTGGAAAATAGTTATTTCTGTGTTACTACTTGAGTTCTGAAGCATCAAATATGTAATAATATTTTTAGTGGATTTTTTGTGTCATGGCTCACTGCTTATTCGTTTCACAGGTTTCACCCTTGGCTAAAATTTCATGTATAGGTACAGCAGTGACCATATAATATAATTATTTAAATGTAGTTACATCTCTTACCTTCAGGGTGTTCTTTATAATCCTGCATGGAATGAGGCAAATGAACATCATTACCACGTGTGGAAGAACTCAACTTTGGTTTTCCAACAATAGTCTCATACATAGATAGGTAGCCACAAATATCCAAGGAAAATTAACCTTCAAAAAAAATCAGCATTATATCAAAACTGGTCTTACTTGCCTCAGCACAGAAAAAAAAGTTTCTGATACTGGTGAGTATTGATACAGTTCTCTTAACTAAGCAGTGGGATGCAGTGTGGAGGCAGAACCTTGCTATGACTTTCCTCTTGCAAAATAGACAAAAGACTTCAATCCCCATGTTAACAGTCCAATTTTGTTTCAAGTTTTACAGAAAAAGAATTAAAAAGGGAAAAGTAATAAATAAAAGTATTTCTCAAAATCTAATTTAATAGACTTCTTGAGCTACTAATGTCAGTAGATGGTGCTTTTATGGAGCAGAGGAACAGATGTATTTACTGAGAAAGGGAAAAGATTTTCTTTGTGTACAATGGAAATGAAAATGGCATTATAATCTACAGAATGTACTGTTTTAGTAGGAAAAAAAAAGATAAGCTTTACAACATATGGGGCATCACAGGACGTAGAAATTAAATAAGCGATATCAAGGATTTTGAAGTTAGCATGAAAGCAAAATTCTGGCTTTTTTCACCCACTTATTATTTTTAATTAAGATCTCTCAATTCCCGATGAATTAAAGATACTGCAATATAGCTGCAATACAGCCAAAACATAAATCCATTGTCTAAAATTCAGATAGTTCAATATTAGATGAATCTCTTTCAGAATGTTTTTGAAACAAGAGGTGATTTCACATTCAGGAACTTTATTCCAGAAACATCACTTCAATCTCTCTGCAGAAAGGTGCTTGCAAAAATTCAGGTCTTCTCCAACCTAAATAATTCTATGATTCTATGATTCTGTGACTCTTACCATCTTTTATTCATTTTGAGGCTTTCATCTTTGCACTCTGCACACTTGCACCTATTTTAAGGTGATTGACCTGTGACAGAAAGTTCTATCTCCTGACCCTGCTCTACGATATTAAAATTGCAAATGTTTCTCTATGATGATTTTCCCTTCTAAAAGAAGAGCTTATCTAACATAAGCATAACATGTGCAAAACCTGTCTCTAGAACATCCACAGTACTTTTAGATTCATTTTCCCCTTTCTAGGCTAGATGTCCAGTTTCCCTTTTGAAATTCTTGGGAAAATTAATGGGAGGTTTTAATCATGGGGTCTGCAGTTATATAAAATATGTCTGAAGTTTGAAGCTAGTTAATGAGAAACTTTTGGTTTTTTTAATGTAGCAAGTTTATAGAATTTGACTATTATATCTTACTTTGGATTTTATGCCAGTTTAAGGATTTATATTAAACATATTGGTTTGTGTGAGGCAGCTCCACTGTTTTTTCAGTGCTAATTTACAGGACCGTATAGTTTTAAGGACCTTCAATTTAAGCACTTCAAATAGGTGCTTAGTCAGATAAACCCTCAATGTAACTCATTCAGGTGAAAGCAAATAATGGGAAAAAAACTCCAAAATTAATCAAGCAATACATACAGTTATTGAAAGAAATAAAATTTTAAAATGGGGTCAGAACAGAATATTTATACATTTGTAAAAAAAGTGCTCTTAGTTTAGGTATCAGTAGAAAACGTGTGATGACAATAAAACAGAAAATACTAACATGAGTGTGGATTCCTAGTCAGGAAATACCTGTGAAAAAGACCAGTGGCTTTAATCCCAACATGTCTTCTTTAAAGCTAACACAAACGACAGGGACAACAGTAGAACATTGCTGCAGCCTAACAGAACTGGAACTGGAACAGCCAACTTTGTCCTCAAAGAATTTGTTCATTGCTATTCATTAGTCAATTCCATGTAAATCTTGAAGTGACCTATAGTTGACTTCCTACTAATATAAATCTGTTACTGGTCAATATGGCCAGTAACACCGCTGAGGGCTTGTTCTCCTGGCTGTCAATGTGCTTTATGGGTTTGACTACAATGAGGCCACATCCTTTCATTTCTGCACAGGAATGAGGGGATTGTAGCAAATTCCTTGGGTGACTTGGTGTGCTAAATCACTCCCTTTCCCATGAAGTATACTATTCAGCTTCTGCCTCCTCTCAGGAAGCAACTCACATTTCGTAGAAGAGCTTTTTATTCAAATAAACACCAAACAATAAACTGGCTTTTCGAAAAGGATGCTCTCTTAAAGTGGCAGTGACATCCTGTGCCTTAATCCACTCCCCTGACTCAAGCAATAAAGTGACAAATGAAATCAGTGACTGTTGAGAAATAACCATGTTCAGTTCAACTGGATACACACACTCTTCCCTTGAACAAATCTATCCTTTAAGAAAGTATTCTTTAAAGCCACAGTGCCAGGCTGAGAGCTGTAAAACAAAACAGCAACAAAAACCCCAGAAAAGAAAAAACCTTTTTAAATATATGGCTAGAGAATAAATAACAGATAAAGTTGGCAGTTGATCAGCTGGTATACCAGATTAATTCCACAGAAGCAGCTGAGGATGTGTTTCTGAGTGTGTCAGGTACACTTCTGTTCACAAACCCCACGACAATATTCTATGGTAATGGCTCTAAGTGCTGTTGGAAGCCACATTATTATATCTATTACTGTGGAATACTGCAGTATTTGTTTTTAATAAGTGTTATGTCTAGACTTCTCTCCAGTGTGTTCATGTTCACAAGAGCTAATCAATAGTTACTTTACCTACTCTATTGAGTTTCAGCACATTAATTAATGTATCCCTCAGTAATCATGACAGACCTCATCACTGGATCAAAGAGAAGAGTTTGAAATTGGTTTTGTTAACAAAGAAGTCATTTGTCCCTTCTCTCTTATGACCTTGTCCAAGGAGAACAGAAGTGCAAAATGCTTCCAGATCAGAACTGTAGCTTTATAAATGCATATAAGCCAGGCAAAAATTCCCTTTCTATCTCTTGATCTTTGCTTTACATTTCATTTCAATTGATAAAATCATAATCTTTGAAAAAGGTCTAACCCACAGAGAATACAGTGTAATTTCTTGATTAAAATTCATTTTTCTAAATAGTTTGTGTTAAAAGTTGCATAACGTGCAGCTATTGTTTTAGTACTGACAATACTATGAAACATCAGGCAGAAATTTAGTGCTTATGTGGTTTAATTCAACACATTGATGATTTCTAACATTTCCATTTCCTGAATTATTGTTTTATGACTTAAAAACACTTCTTCTTGACTACACACACATAACGTGAAAGCAGAAGTCACTACTACAGGTTTATGAACTGGGACGTAGTTGTAAATCAATATTGAAAATCATGGCAGTTTGCCACCTTAATTTAGATTTTGAGTGCCAGACAGGAGTTGCTGTTTCTTAAAGCAGTTTACATCTTGATTGTAAAAAATTAAAAAAAAAAAAAAAGGTGAGAAGAAGAAGAAAACAGAGGAAGTCTATTTCCTCTATTTTACCAGGGAAGAGGTATCTGTCATGATCCATACTGACTCTAGGTTCTGTGGCAGTAGCTGGTGTTGATGAGATACATGGGTCAGGAAAGTGTTGCCAGAGTCCCTGTGGGGCAGCTACATCCAGAAGAGGTTCCCAGTGACAACTGGAGGAAGGCTGTTTATTTTATGGACCTCTCATTTTGCCAGTGTGTTAACACGTGTTCCTTCATCTCTTCATGTGGAAACCGCCAGGGCAGGCTGCTGGGAGTCAGGGTTGCTGGAAAAAGTGTCAGCCGTGGTGAAATCAGAGGTTCCTTCCACAGGCAGGTGCTACCAGACCTTCATCCTGAATGCATTTGATCTGCTGACTGATATCACAAACAAAGCAAATTATTAAAATGGAAACCATGGCAGAACCCTAGCTCTGTAAACCTCTTATATTGAATGACTCCATACACAAACTTGAAAACTTAGGGTATTTTGCATGTTTCAGTTAACTGGATTTCTATGTATCCATTTTTAGAGCATTAAGAGTGTAAAAATACTAATTTTCACCTAAGTTGCACTCCTGTGCATCATGTAGAGAAAATGAGAAGGTACAGTTCTAGGATGAAGCACCCATAGGATATTATTTTTTAAGAAAACTTTGTAAATAATTTCTAATTCTTTCTTTCAGTCTCTCTGTTTTCATCTCCCTTGCTAGGCAAAGCAAACTAGTGCTAAACATAATAAAATAAATGGTTTCTGGGTTACTGAAAACCTCTGTTTTTATAGATTCTTTTCAGATATGACCACAGTACTCCAATCTACTGTTTCTCTTTTTCTTGTGGTGTACAAGCTCTACAGAGATGTCCTGTTTGCTTGCAGAATCACTGATGTTGCCACCTCTGATTCATTACTCAAATATGACAGAAGTTTGCCGAATTTCTGCTACTCCTGGTTTTCCTGTTGTGGATCTTTTGAAAAATCACCATTTTGAACTAACAGAAAAGCTTTTAAGAAAGTATTCAACTCCATTATCATTCCTGAAGGATCAAGTACCAGAACTTCTACCCTTTCTACTTTAGAAATTAGTTTGAAACTGTCAGTTTGTAACTGTTTGAAATTAGTTAGACCACTGTCCAAAACAGACAAGAAACACTGCAAACAATATTTTCTCAAATAGATTGCTGAAATGATCTTAAAAAGCATTAATATGCTTAAAAAGCATATTTCCTTTTCAGTGGCGAAAATGTCTGTAGGAGACGGAGTAAGTACCGAGGTTAAATTTGCTATATTCCCCTTTGTTTGCCACTGACGTGGGCACATTGTCAGCACCTAATGAAAAACAAGGAAAGCATCTGCCTTTGTGGTGCCTCTGTAAGTGAGGCAGCCATTTTCATCTAATCTGGATCCATCCGGGGTCAGATCCTTCCCTCACTGGAACTTGGAATTTGCTTTGAGAGAAATAGGCTTCTGCCAAAATAATATAATTATTGTATTATAAAATAATATAACATAATGCAACTCTACTGCATTTCAGAACCTGAACATATCAACATTCAAAAAAATCCCCAAACAATAGAAGACAAAGCTCTGAATGTCTAATGTGTCATTATAATGAATGTCATTAACTACAAATTAAACAGCATGCAGTACATCCTGATTTTCCTCCTCTGAATCACAAGAACTGAAATATTAACGATTGCTGTTTTGTTCCTCTTTTGCTTTGTATTTCTTAGAATTTTCCATCTGTTTTTCTCTTTGGCAAGTCACATTTATTTCCAGAACACAAAAGATATTTAACTAAGGAGAGTCCACAGCTCTGAGCAGAGCAAACATCTGAATGTCACTCAATAATAAAACAAGATTAACCCAAGGAGCTGCATTTATCTGTTTAGCCATGTGACTGAGAATTAGTTTATTCCCAAATGGAATGGGTACATGACAGTATTGCCATACTGACTTGAAAGCTTGGACAATGAAGGTTTAATTGCTTTCACTCTTGTAACATGTAACTTAAGAAAAGAAATGAGGGAATTTTGAAGAGATAAACAAAAATATGCATTTATTTTCAGAACCATTGCATTTTTCCTGCATGAGGATGTTTCTTAGCATACAGAAAAGATGAAGAATCTGTACAAAGCTCTCTTACTTTTATCTTTTTACTTTTTACTTTTGGGGCTGAGCTAAATGAATATTTTTCTATAAAAGGAAAGCAGTGATTTGAGACAAAACTTGTCCAAATCATGATTGCTTTTACCAACAGTATTTGCTACAAATTCAGGTTGCTGCTTCTATATGCAACTCTGCTGCCTCTGTGTTGTTGTGATTCAGTACCTTCATGACAATTACATTTACTTTTGGTAAATTATCACCAAATAGTTTTCACAAACAAGCCTAAGTACAGTGTCTATTACTCTGCTCTTTTTCCATAACAATGTAAGAATAGCCATAATGAGTCAAATGAAATATCCATTTAGCGTATCATCTCTCTCTGAAAATTACATTACAGGATGCCCTGGGAAGAATATAGGCTGGTACTAAGAACATCCCAGATATATTTCAGAAAGAGGTGATGATGTGTCCTACTCTCTACCATCAACCTTTCTTTTTCCATAGGAAAAAGAGCTGTGTTACCATGGTCTAAATAGGACCCTTTGCTCAATTCCAGTCAGAATAAACACAGGACTAAATATGTAATGTAATGTCATGTGCTGCATATATCTCCAGTGAAGACAGCTAAAATGCAGTTTTAAATTGTTATTTTAATAAGCAAACTTTTCTTCCTTTTCTGTTTTCCTGCTTCTTTCCTATGATCAGAGGAAAGAGCTCAACATTCCTCTTTATATCTTTGTTCCTGTTGGGAAAAAAAAAAAAAAAGAAAAAAAAAGAAGAAGAAAGGAAAAACGGAAAGAAAGAAAGGCAGGCTGAAAAAGGAAGGACTGCACAGCTACATGATAGACTGCCTTACCATTATACCATAGATAGTGTGTTCACCTGGAGTTTGGGCTGGAACATCTACGATGAGCTTAGCAGATTCTGTAACAACCATCATCCTGGCCATGCACCTTTATCTCCCGAAGGCTTCAAATGAGTTAGTTCTCTTTATGCCTCTATATTTAAAATATCAAGAGATAATTAAATAAATAAATAAGTGGGAAAAACAATCCAACCCTCTCCTTTTAAAACGTGTGTTTTTAGAATATCTGTTTGCCATCCAGGTCGTGTCTTATGAATAAGTCATAGGGATACCACAAGATGTTTGCCACCCAGGTTGTGTGTTACACAGCTAGATCTTAAATTTCCTTGTCACCTCTGCAATTTTTGCTGCATAAACTTTCTTCTATCTAGAGCTCAATTCTTTGCGTAAAGGCTTTACAACCAGGTTAATTTATGTGTAGTTTAGTGGGATATGTGGTACTACCAGTGAATTATTTGGAAAAAGGCTGTTTTTAAAAAAAAAAAAAACTCCTAAAAATTCTGTCACATCTCGTCTTATTTATGAGAATATTCTCATAACTTTTAAATGGCTCGTGTTAGGCAGAATAAATTGCCCCCTACTCCAGCAAAAGTTTCATGAAAATTCAGAGATTTTTTTCTCTTGGTATTCTAACATGCCTCCAGTACGTGTTTAGGGGAATTATATTCCAACAAAGGAAAGATCAGCTCTCTTTCTACAGATATTGAAACCACTGATCAGGTTGCTAAAGGCACCTTTTTAAACACCAGTGGAAAGCCAGTGCTTCTGGATGTAGGGGCTTGGTCTTGTTCAGGTGTATTGCCAGAAAATCTTGGATACCAGTGCAATCCACCACAGCAAAAAAGAACAGACTTTCCATGTACTCACTTCCAGGTCTCTCTCTGTCCTAAAAAGACTGTCAAAAATCCCCACACAGCAGAGTCCTGGGAGTCCAGGTGGAGGAGAGCTGGACAGACATCAGAGGGAAATGCAGAAACACCATCCTCTTTCTCATACCAGGGATAATATTAAATTGCTTTGTGTAGCTATTAATATTGTACTACTTTGTGCCGGCTTTTTCTGCTTAAGTAGTTTGGTCTAAATTCTAGCAAACTGCTATGGAATTCAATGGCTTTGGAATAAACTCAACTGGTAAGGGAAGCCTTGGGGACATGAGTGACAAGAGCCCTATGGCTACTCGATGTGGATACAAAACCACAACTACAGGGCACATCTTCAGCACTCTTAATAACACTTTATAACATTTTTACCCTGAGCTGGTTATCTCAATTTTTAATTCTTCTTTCTCCGTATAAAAGCATGCAAACAACAGATTTTTTTTCTGAAATCCTCCCACCCAGAGGATGCTTAGACTTTACACTCCTTTTAAAGTATTGCTCATCCAACTCACTTTGAACTTTAAAGCTTTTTACTGAGATAACAGGATCTACAGTGTGAGATCAAGCTTAGAAATCACAGCTTGAAATGCCCATCCAGGGGAAGTCATGCAGAAAATGAAACATATCTGGCAGAACAAGACTATGGTCAGAGTGACAAGACAAAGTCAAGGAAAAGGGCAATGAGGAGAACCCCAGACAGGAAAAGGCTCCCTGGTGTTACTGGGAGAAAAGAGGGTAAAACCATGGAGAAAATGAAGAGTTAAAACTCCCCTAGCAAGGCTGAGATTGAAGTGTGTGAACAATCCCAACTCCCCCCTGTTCCCAGAAAAGGTCATTCTGGGTAGAAACATTTTCTTGTCTCTGTCTCTGCTTTTATTTTGGGCTTTGTCTGGGGGAATTTTGTCTAGGTGCAATGGTGTCTTTTTCAAACTGTTCAGACTCGTAGCTGTCTCAGAAGGGAAGGCGGGAAGGCAGGAA